>SJYX01015951.1:0-81462 GCA_006410675.1 Oreotragus oreotragus
GATTCATGGGGTCGCAAAGAGTTGGACACGACTGAGCGACTGAACTGAACTGAACTGCATATCAGACTCTTTTGTTGACTATGATGGCTACTCCATTTTTCTAAGGGCTTCCTGCCCACAGTAGTAGATATAATGGTCATTTGAGTTAAATTCACCCATTCCAGCCCATTTCAGTTCGCTGATTCCTAAAATGTCAACGTTCACTCTTGCCATCTCCTGTTTGAGCACTTTCAATTTGTCTTGATTCATGGACCTAACATTCCAGGTTCCTATGTAATATTGCTCTTTACAGCATTGGACTTTACTTCCATCACCAATCACGTCCACAACTGGGTGTTGTTTTTGCTTTGGCTCTGTCTCTTCATTCTTTCTGGAGTTATTGCTCCATTGATCTCCAGTAACATATTGGGCACCTACCAACCTGCGGAGTTCACCATTCAGTGTCCGATCTTTTTGCCTTTCATACAGAAGTGGTGGCTGCACTTCGCTGGAGCAGCTGTGAGCAGATCCTCCACATCCAAGGTCAGGAGCAGCAGTTGCACGTCACTGGAAAGGCCTTGAAGAGATACCCCATGTCCAAGGTCAGAGAAAATCCAGTAAGATGGCTGGCAATGCAGCAGCTATGAAAAGATACCCCACTCCCANAAAAGGATTCCTTGAAGAAGATAAAGATGATTTGATTTCCATTTAGATACATTAGTATCTTGAGTAACTTACTAAAGTTATCTTAGATTTAAAATCTATATTCTTAACCTTTCTGTTGTTTAGGGTCTAGATAGATTTTGACTTTTTATTTGTAAAATAAAAAATAGCAAAATCACAACTTTGACCAGAAAGACTTTAAATGTTAAAGTAATGCTGGGTCTTGGAACAAACCTAGAAAATTATGAATAGAAGCTAATTTTCACCAATAAATTTACAAACTGACAAACTACTCTGAAAACTGCTCTCTTCTAAGAGGAGGTAGTAAATCAGTCTTGAAAGATGAATGAAAGGATGACTATATCCTAGGCAGGGGGATGATGTGCATAGAGGTACCACTATGAGTGTCCATTGTGAGTTTGGTGGTTGTATGGTCACCAAGTTATAAGTAAAAGACAATTTAAATTGACAGAAGTAAAAATGGAATTATAGTTCACACAAGTAAATACACACAACTGAAACATCTCCTAATATACCTCTCAATCATTCCAGACTATAAGTTTCCAAAGTGTCAAAGGCAAATGCAGTTTTTGTTTACAGGGAGTCAAGGCATGGGTACACAATCAGAACTCTCTTCCAATCTCCGGGCTCTTAATTATTTAATACATTGACTTCATTCTCAAATAGGTGTTTTATAAGCAGCAGAAAGGATAGCTATTATCAATCCCAAGCCTATCCTTCCCTTATACTATTTTCCTGAGTCCATGGAGCAAATCTTAAGAGTGACTTGTCAACTTTTCCTAAGTGAATCACCCATCACTGAAACAATCATGGTGATCTAAAAACTATATTATATGTGCTGAACACAAATATCATTTCACTTCTCATGGAGTAAAAGGGAAGCAGTCCATGGGAAAGATTCATCAGGGAATCTCTAGTAGAATTTCATCTACTAGAAGCAGGAGGGACTAGATCCTGGAGAAATAAAAACATGCAATACTCAGTACATGGAAGTTTAAATAGGCCATCCTGCCAGAATGAACTTTTTTTTTTTTTTTTTTTTTACTTTACAGTACTGTATTTGTTTTGGCATATATTGACATGAATCCATCACGGGTGTACATGAACTCCCAAACATGAGCCCCCCCTCCCACCTCCAACCCCACATCATCCCTCTGGATCATCCCCATACTCCAGCAGGATGCTTGGGGCACATCCCCATACATCCTGCATCCTGCATTGAGCATAGACTGGTGATTCGTTTCTTGCATGATAGTATACATATTTCAATGCTATTCTCCCAAATCATCCCACCCTCTCCCTCTCCCTCTCCCTCAGAGTCCAAAAGTCCACTCTACACATCTGTGTCTCTTTCGCTGTCTTGCATACAGGGTCCTCATTACCATCTTTCAAAATTCCATATATATGTGTTAGTATACTGTATTGGTGTTTTTCTTTCTGGCTTACTTCACTCTGTATAATCGGTTCCAGTTTCATCCATCTTATTAGAACTGATTCAAATGTATTGTTTTTAATGGCTGAGTAATACTCCAGTCACAACCAGTACGGGAGGAAAGTTAATTCAGAGTAGATTGTGGAAGATCTTGAGAAAAAGTGTATTTTCAGTTTACACTGCTTTATAATAGAGTAATTATGCTGTAAAAGCCATATATTAAGAAGATTCATCCAGTAGTAAGTAGAACAGATAGCAATAAGGAGTGAGGGATAATTAGCAGAGGTCTTAGATTACTTTGAACATCCAGGGTTGAGGTGATAGTGCTTATGGCTGTGGAAATAAAACTTAGAAAGCATATATGAGATGCTGAAAAGAAAAGCTGACATGACTTTTTGAAGTCTGTGTTAAAGAGAGAGAGAAGAAAAACATACTGGTAGGGAGACTTCAAGGAAAACACTAGACTGAACCTTGGGTTATAGGGTAAGAAATGTTTAACTTTGTTTTCTTTTTTATGTGATTCTTAAATCTTAATGCAGTGCTACTAAACTAAAGACACTGTAAGTATATGTGTGATTTTTATTTTTTTAATAGCCCCAGTGAATACTTCTAGGATACTGTTGCTATACTCAACAACTCCCCATATATACAGCTTCACAAACTCCTGCCTTTTTTGTCTGTGAATTTTTGTAACTTTGCAAATTCAAAGCACTATACCATATTGAGATATAAGAAATCTGAGAAGTTGGGTAATATATCAGAAAATAACTTAAAACTCTGAGGGGCAAGTGTCAAAAGCCCTTGCTTACTTTGAATGTATATTTCTAAATTTACAGAAAAGAGGAATCTTGAGAAGACAAATTTTACTCACATATATTGTACATGATACATATTTACTGATACTGGTAACAGAGAAGTTATGTGTAATAAGTAGAAGACAGACAAGAGATGAGGCCTTTGGCTCTCAGAAAGGGTATAACAACAAAACCCCCTATTTAAAAAGATCACATAGGATTCAGAATAGGGCAGTTATGCTCTTTTAAGTCTCTCAGTTCTTATCCCAGGGCCTGAAGCACAGCAGCCTCAAGGAAGTAATGTACAGAGCGAGTCAGCAAGGATGGGGATGTGTGATGACTCATTGTAGCCTTTGGCCCCCTGCAATTGTGAGTTACGTCACTAGATGGCAGGACGAACCTGCAATTTCTCTTTGGGACCTCGCTTTGTGGAGTTTTTCTCTGGGAAACTGTCAGGGTGGCTTTTTGGAAGCCACACAAAGCAGCTGGAAGGACAGAGTCCTCCTCCCCACCATCCTGAATCTTTAAACAGGGGAGTCAACCAGAGGGCCGGGTGTCAGTCCTGGTTACTTGAGGTTTCCCGTGAGTCTGTTCCCCTACCTACTGCACGAAGCTCTCATTCCTGGTCCTCTTTCTATCAGGGAAGTTATTTTCTCAACGACTAGGGGTCTTATATGAATACAATGCTCTGTTCATCCCTCAAAATATTTCTAGCTTTAAGTATTTTTCTTATGTCCATTTAACAGCTTGAGGACTGAGACTTACAGGGTGAGAGGATTTGCCTGAGTCACAATGCTCAGGTCAGAATGGAGTAGAATCAGATGTGTGTATGTCCCCTTCCTTGCCCTCCTTCCTGCCTTAGGGGCGGGTGATTAGGCACTGGAAGGAATGCAGAGGAGGGGCAGCTGGTATCTAGTTCAGCCATCCCTGGATGGAACTAGCTTTTCCCTGGCCCTTCTAGCATAGAATGTCTTTCTTACTCCTCTCTCTCTCCCATTCTACTGCCCAGCAACTCTCCTCCTTATGGACTTTCCTATCCAGGACAGTCTCACCTGCATCCCCAAATTCCCATTCAAGAGAAGTGATCATGTCAACTGGTTGGGTTCCTCTGACCTCAGTTCAGTTCAGTTCAGTTCAGTTGCTCAGTCATGTCTGACTCTTTGCTACCCCATGGCCCACAGCACGCCAGCAGGCCTCCTTATCCATCACCAATTCCCAGAGTTTACTCAAACTCATGTCCATTGAGTCAGTGATGCCATCCAACCATCTNTATACTGTATTGGTGTTTTTCTTTCTGGCTTACTTCACTCTGTATAATCGGTTCCAGTTTCATCCATCTTATTAGAACTGATTCAAATGTATTCTTTTTAATGGCTGAGTAATACTCCATTCTGTATATTTACCACTGCTCCTTACCTTAGACGAGGGATATCTCCTCACCACCACCCCTGACCTTGGCGCTCCTCTAGGCCCTCTGGCGCCCGCACAACCATCGCTCCTTGGATGTGGGGTTGCTCCTCGTGGCCACCACCCCTGACCTCGGACATGGCGTAGCTCCTCTCCACTGCTGCCCCTGACCTCCGACGTGGAGTAGCTCCTCTCAGCTGAGCTATGAGCACCACCGCAGCCACCCACGCTCTGCGCGCTGTCAGAGGCCAGACAGATTGAAAACCATAATCACAGAAGACTAACCAATCTGATCACATGGACCACATACTGCTCCTTACCTTAGACGAGGGATATCTCCTCACCACCACCCCTGACCTCGGTGCTCCTCTAGGCCCTCTGGTGCCCGCACAACCATCGCTCCTTGGATGTGGGGTTGCTCCTCATGGCCACCACCCCTGACCTCGGACACGGTGTAGCTCCTCTCCGCTGCTGCCCCTGACCTCCGACGTGGAGTAGCTCCTCTCGGCTGAGCTATGAGCACCGCCGCAGCCACCCGCGCTCTGTGCACTGTCAGAGGCCAGACAGATTGAAAACCATAATCACAGAAGACTAACCAATCTGATCACATGGACCACAGCCTTGTCTAGCTCAATGAAACTATGAGCCATGCCTTGTAGGGCCACCCAAGACAAGACAGATGGGTCATGGTGGAGAGTTCTGACAAAATGTGGTCCACTGGAGAAGGAATGGCAAACTACTTCAATATTCTTGCCTTGAGAACCCCATGAACAGTATGAAAAGGCAACTCAGCTTACCTCAATTCAATTCAATAGAGATTAGTTTTCTCTGAAACACCTGCTTTCTTCCAGAGATTGTGTTCAACAATGTAAGAAGGAGAAACTAAAGAAGATATAGTCATTGTCTTACCTAAAACATGGGGTTTCCTTGAGAATTATTAATAAATAACTTGATATTTTTCATAAATGACTACTTCATGAATCTTTCGATTGTGAATGACTAAATCAACTTGACTAAATAAACAGACATAAAGCGTGGGGAGTGGGGCTTGGTAGCTCCAGCAATCCAAGTTCAAGACTACCTATATTCAGGAATGGCTAGATCCAGAGTCTCAAGAAAGTAACAAATAATCTGCATCCTTCTGTTCAACAGCTCTGTTGTAGTTCTGCATCCTGTGTGTTGACTTCATTTTCATACTCATTTTCAGTCTGACTTCATTTCAGACTTAATTTTGTACTGCCAAAATGGCTAACAACAGGCACAGACTTACATTCTCACAGTTCAGCAACCTAACTACAAAATAAAAATCTCTTTCCCGTGCTTCCAGCAAAAGCCCCTGCACTGTCTCATTAGTGACTCTGCTCAGACAACTCTCTGTGACTGAATCATGGAAGTAGATGGATGACTTGAATTGGCCCAACTTATGTGAGAAAAACTTTGTTGTTGGTATTAATCTTCATTTCTTTTATTTTTTTAATTATCAGGTATTGATTAATATCAAGGGTTAATATCAAGAGGACATTGAGTAATTCATTTAAACATTAAAATACCTTGCAGATTTCTTTGTGTTTTTAATTAAAGTCTACTTTTACAGCAATACTTTCAATTATAACCAACCTAATCTGAATTCTTTAGGTAAGTAAACAAGAATGTTAAGTGGCTTCAGTTTTGTCTGACTCTTTGTGACCCTACGGACTATAGCTTGCTAGCCTCCTCTGTCCATGGGATTCTCCAGGCGAGAATACTGGAGTGAGTTGCCATTTCCTCCTCCAAAACAAGAATATCTCTGAATAACTACTGTGTGGATAAAATTATTTTTATAACTGCTTCTTAGGAAAAAAGATGTTATCTGTTTTTCTGTCCAATGGGATACATTTTTATGTTAAAACATGAACAAGAAATTTACATTTCTCAACAGGACTCAAATTAGTCTAAAGAAAGACCTAGGCGAGAATACTGGAGTGAGTTGCCATTTCCTCCTCCAAAACAAGAATATCTCTGAATAACTACTGTGTGGATAAAATTATTTTTATAACTGCTTCTTAGGAAAAAGATGTTATCTGTTTTTCTGTCCAATGGGATACATTTTTATGTTAAAACATGAACAAGCAATTTACATTTCTCAACAGAACTCAAATTAGTCTAAAGAGAGACCCCCCCCCAAAAAAATCTAAGTCTATACAACTGAGATAGAAACTAGTGTTGTCATTAATAGGGAAGCTGGAGCCACTCGAATTAGCCAGAGGTTGAAGATGTTTGGCTATTTTTGTGGCTGAACCGTGCTCTTTTCTCAGTGTTCAGACATAATTACAGAGTGGTCATGTTTATATCTTGTTTGACTACAGTCCCTGGTGGCCTCTGATTATTGATAATATTCTTTGAAAAACATTTATATTCTGAGAAAGCAGTATGTTGTTAGCAATCAGGACAATGTTTTTTAACATTCTAGAGTTTCATAATTTCAAAAACATGAGATTCTTTCTCCACCCTTTCCCACTTTTTCTTAAGGATTATTAGTCAGAGAGTTGCATTAAAATTAATCATCTATAATTTCCCATGTCAGTCTCTGATATAAAATCAATTAGAGCTGGCAAGTAAAAAGCACAGAAGCATTCAAGATCTATTTGCAAGATTCATTTGCAGTAGAAAGTGATGAACCATATAAGATTTATGTGTAGCATATTGAAATACGCATCACTTTTCTATCAGAAAGTTTACTTAACTAGATGAAACACTCTGCAGATCAAAAGAAACAAATAAATACTGCAATTAGTACTCTGATATAAAATAAAAAATTACCAAGTGAAATTTGATGGACCTAAAAGCTAGAACACAACATTCAGAAAAGTAAGATCATGGCATTCAGTCCCATCACTTCATAAATAGATGGGAAAACAATGGAAACAGTGACAGACTTTATTTTTAAGGGCTCCAGAATCACTGCAGATGGTGACTGAAGCCATGAAATTAAAAGACACTTTCTCCTTGGAAGAAAAGCTATGACCAACCTAGACAGCATATTAAAATGCAGAGACATTACTTTGCCAACAAAAGTCCGTCTAATCAAGGCTATGGTTTTTCCAGTTAGTCACATATGGATGTGAACGATGGACTATAAAGAAAGCTGAGCACCGAAGAATTGATGGTTTTGAACTGTGGTGTTGGAGAAGACTCTTGAGAGTCCCTTGGACTGCAAAGAGAGCCAACCAGTCCATCGTAACAGAAATCAGGCCTGAATATTCATTGGAAAGACTGATGCTGAAGCTGAAACTCCAATACTTTGGCCACCTAATGTGAAGAACTGACTCATTTGAAAAGACCCTGATTATGAGAAAGATTGAAGGCTGGAGGTGAAGGGGACAACNTCAGGCCTGAATATTCATTGGAAAGACTGATGCTGAAGCTGAAACTCCAATACTTTGGCCACCTAATGTGAAGAACTGACTCATTTGAAAAGACCCTGATTATGAGAAAGATTGAAGGCTGGAGGTGAAGGGGACGACAGAGGATGAGATGGTTGGATGGCATCACTGACTCAATGGACATGAGTTTGAGTAAACTCTGGGAGTTGTTGATGGACAAGGAGGCCTCGCATGCTGCAGCCCATGAGGTTGCAAAGAGTTGGACACGACTGAGTGACTGAATTGAACTGAAAAGCTAAAAAGTTGGAGTTAGCTTCTAGTTAAATGAGGAATACTAATTTAGAAGTCTTTTAACTACTGTATCNCAATGGACATGAGTTTGAGTAAACTCTGGGAGTTGTTGATGGACAAGGAGGCCTCGCATGCTGCAGCCCATGAGGTTGCAAAGAGTTGGACACGACTGAGTGACTGAATTGAACTGAAAAGCTAAAAAGTTGGAGTTAGCTTCTAGTTAAATGAGGAATACTAATTTAGAAGTCTTTTAACTACTGTATCTCCATGTGTGTCTCAGAATACGATATATTTAATAATTTACACTTGTTACATTTATTTTTACTTTATCTTTTAAGATACTTTCACATATACCTTTCCTACTTCATTTCCTTCTCTAAAATAATCATAAGAGCCTGTAGCGTTCAGTACTTTAAAATGTGCTAATTTTTGCTTCATTTAAACTTTACAAATAATGTACAGGAGGTGAATTTATTATAGTTCTCTTGGTGAGGAAATCAAGTATTAGAAAAAATTGGTCATGGTAGTCAAAGAAAGGAAATAGAAACCAAAAAACTACTGTAAATTTGCCATATATTTTACAACCATATTATATACCTTGCCAAAGTGCAGGAATTTGTATGAAATTATTTATGTAAAAGGGATTGGCAAACTGGAGCTACTGTTTAATTTTCAAGCATTTACGATGAGAGGCAGAAAGATCTCAAGATCCCACAGATCACTTCTGATTGTTTCTTGGATTTTGTGGTAATGCAATGTGGTATCCAGATCTCTACATATTGTCTTGGCCATTTGTCAAAGAATGAAATGGCATTCAGATGTATAGTAGAAGCTTTATAAAATGACCTCTGCTTGACTGACTACCTAAGTAAATCAGTACTCTCCATTCTTCTATAAAACACACTGACTGATGGTCTTAGCAAGTTCAATATTCCAAGGTAGGAAACTACTCTCACATAGGCTTATAAACTCTGCTCTGTTTACACAATCATCTTCCAATGCATGTTTTGTCTGAAACTAGTAACAAATAAGTGACAAATCCAACAGATTCAGACTTAGTAAAATATAATTCATTTTAATTAGAATTTTTCTTTCCTTGCTTACATGTCAAATAATAGAATATTCAGCTTGGTGAAATAACTTGATGTGTTGAAAAAGATTCTGTAACATCTTTTAGGATAGACACTACCTTGTTGAGCCTAGTGCTTTCAGTGATAATCATGGTTGAATTTTCACCATAGTGTTTGAAAAGCTTTATAAGTTGAATTTCTCACTAGAATATCAATTCTACTAAGAACGATTCTTATCTGGTCTGTTCACTGTTGGCTCCCTAGTACATACCATAAAGCAGGTATACATTAAAGATTTGTTGAGTTCACAAATTCCAAGTATCTCTCACTATTATCATGCATTTCTTACATAAGGATGAATCTCCAAGTGAAATAATAGCTCCATATGAAGTTCTATAACCACAGAAAAATTCATCTCATTACATTAACATTTTAGTTTAAATACACACACACACACATATGTGTGTGTGTGTGTATATATATATATGTATATACAAGCATACGTACAGTAGCATAGAACAGAAGGTGATTCTTAGTTCATTAGATTCTTACAGTTTCAAGTAAATATTCTTGGTTAACTTGTTCTACTATAACAAGTAAGATGATAAAAGAAATATTGAACTTTGCTGACGGCTGGTTTTTGTTTTGTTTGTTGTATATTTGCTATGATCTCAGAATAAACTAAGGAGCTTTCTTGTATAACAAAGTAACAGATATAGTCAAAACTATAGTGTTTTCCGTAGTCATATATGGATGTGAGAGCTGGACCATAAAGAAGGCTGAGCATCAAAGAATCGATGCTTTCGAACTATGGTGTTGGAGAAGACTCTTGAGAGTCCCTTGGACTGCAAGGAGATCCAACCAGTCCATTCTGAAAGAGATCAACCATGAATATTCACTGGAAGGACTGATGCTGAAGCTGAAGCTCTAATCCTTCGGCCACGTGATGTGAAGAGCCAACTCACTAGAAAAGATTGTGATGCTAGGGAAGATTGAGGGCAGGAAGAGAAGTGGGCAACAGAGGATGAGATGGTTGGATGACATCACCAACTCAATGGACAAAAGTTTGAGCAAACTCTGGGAGATAGTGAAGGGCAGGGAAGCCTGTCACAGTGCAGGCTTTGGGGTTGCAAAGAGTCGGACATGACTTAGCAACTGAACAGCAAATAGATTCTATTTCCAGATAAGTTTTAGACTTCCCTCTTTAAAAGAGGCTAAAGAATATTGGAAAAAAGGATTCCTTGAAGAAGATAAAGATGATTTGATTTCCATTTAGATACATTAGTATCTTGAGTAACTTACTAAAGTTATCTTAGATTTAAAATCTATATTCTTAACCTTTCTGTTGTTTAGGGTCTAGATAGATTTTGACTTTTTATTTGTAAAATAAAAAATAGCAAAATCACAACTTTGACCAGAAAGACTTTAAATGTTAAAGTAATGCTGGGTCTTGGAACAAACCTAGAAAATTATGAATAGAAGCTAATTTTCACCAATAAATTTACAAACTGACAAACTACTCTGAAAACTGCTCTCTTCTAAGAGGAGGTAGTAAATCAGTCTTGAAAGATGAATGAAAGGATGACTATATCCTAGGCAGGGGGATGATGTGCATAGAGGTACCACTATGAGTGTCCATTGTGAGTTTGGTGGTTGTATGGTCACCAAGTTATAAGTAAAAGACAATTTAAATTGACAGAAGTAAAAATGGAATTATAGTTCACACAAGTAAATACACACAACTGAAACATCTCCTAATATACCTCTCAATCATTCCAGACTATAAGTTTCCAAAGTGTCAAAGGCAAATGCAGTTTTTGTTTACAGGGAGTCAAGGCATGGGTACTCTGGCGTGCTGCGATTCATGGGGTCGCAAAGAGTCAGACACGACTGAGCGACTGAACTGAACTGAGGCAGGGAGATGATGTGCATAGAGGTACCACTATGAGTATCCATTGTCAGTTTATGGTCACCAAGTTATCTTATAACTTGTCTTATAAAAGACAATTTAAATTGACAGAAGTAAAAATGGAATTATAGTTCACACAAGTAAATAAACACAACTGAAACATCTCCTAATATACCTCTCAATCATTCTAGACTATAAGTTTCCAAAGTGTCAAAGGCAAATGCAGTTTTTGTTTACAGGGAGTCAAGGCATGGGTACACAATCAGAACTCTCTTCCAATCTCCGGGCTCTTAATTATTTAATACATTGACTTCATTCTCAAATAGGTGTTTTATAAGCAGCAGAAAGGATAGCTATTATCAATCCCAACCCTATCCTTCCCTTATACTATTTTCCTGAGTCCATGGAGCAAATCTTAAGAGTGACTTGTCAACTTTTCCTAAGTGAATCACCCATCACTGAAACAATCATGGTGATCTAAAAACTATATTATATGTGCTGAACACAAATATCATTTCACTTCTCATGGAGTAAAAGGGAAGCAGTCCATGGGAAAGATTCATCAGGGAATCTCTAGTAGAATTTCATCTACTAGAAGCAGGAGGGACTAGATCCTGGAGAAATAAAAACATGCAATACTCTATATATGTGCTGAACACAAATATCATTCCACTTCTCAGAGAGTAAAAGGGAAGCAGTCCATGGGAAAGATTCATCAGGGAAAAGAATTTCATCTACTAGAAGCAGAAGGGACTAGATCCTGGAGAAATAAAAACATGCAATGCTCAGTACATGGAAGTTTAAATAGGCCATCCTGCCAGAATGAACTTTTTTTTTAATTTTTATTTTTACTTTATTTTACTTTACAGTACTGTATTGGTTTTGGCATATATTGTAGGGACTAGATCCTGGAGAAATAAAAACATGCAATACTCAGTACATGGAAGTTTAAATAGGCCATCCTGCCAGAATGAACTTTTTTTTTTTTTTTTTTTTTACTTTACAGTACTGTATTTGTTTTGGCATATATTGACATGAATCCATCACGGGTGTACATGAACTCCCAAACATGAGCCCCCCCTCCCACCTCCAACCCCACATCATCCCTCTGGATCATCCCCATACTCCAGCAGGATGCTTGGGGCACATCCCCATACATCCTGCATCCTGCATTGAGCATAGACTGGTGATTCGTTTCTTGCATGATAGTATACATATTTCAATGCTATTCTCCCAAATCATCCCACTCCCTCTCTCTCTCCCTCTCTCTCTCCCTCTCCCTCTCCCTCTCCTGAGTCCAAAAGTCTGCTCTACACATCTGTGTCTCTTTCGCTGTCTTGCATACAGGGTCCTTATTACCATCTTTCTAAATTCCATATATATGTGTTAGTATACTGTATTGGCGTTTTTCTTTGTGGCTTACTTCACTCTGTATAATCAGTTCCAGTTTCATCCATCTTATTAGAACTGATTCAAATGTATTCTTTTTAATGGCTGAGTAATACTCCAGTCACAACCAGTACGGGAGGAAAGTTAATTCAGAGTAGATTGTGGAAGATCTTGAGAAAAAGTGTATTTTCAGTTTACACTGCTTTATAATAGAGTAATGATGCTGTAAAAGCCATATATTAAGAAGATTCATCCAGTAGTAAGTAGAACAGATAGCAATAAGGAGTGAGGGATAATTAGCAGAGGTCTTAGATTACTTTGAACATCCAGGGTTGAGGTGATAGTGCTTATGGCTGTGGAAATAAAACTTAGAAAGCATATATGAGATGCTGAAAAAGAAAAATTGACATGACTTTTTGAAGTCTGGGTTAAAGAGAGAGAGAGAAAAAAATACTGGTAGGGAGACTTCAAGGAAAACACTAGACTGAACTTTGGGTTATAGGTAAGGAATGTTTAACTTTGTTTTCTTTTTCATGTGATTCTTAAATCTTAATGCAGTGCTACTAAACTAAAGACACTGTGAGTATATGTGTGATTTTTATTTTTTAATAGCCCCAGTGAATACTTCTAGGATACTGTTGCTATACTCAACAACTCCCCATATATACAGCTTCACAAACTCCTGCCTTTTTTGTCTGTGAATTTTTGTAACTTTGCAAATTCAAAGCACTATACCATATTGAGATATAAGAAATCTGGGAAGTTGGGTAATATAAGTTATATCAGAAAATAATTTAAAACTCTGAGGGGCAAGTATCAAAAGCCCTTGCTTACTTTGAATGTATATTTCTAGATTTACAGAAAAGAGGAATCTTGAGAAGAGAAATTTTACTCACATATATTGTACATGATACATATTTACTGATACCGGTAACAGAGAAGTTATGTGTAATAAGTAGAAGACAGACAAGAGATGAGGCCTTTGGCTCTCAGAAAGGGTATAACAACAAAACTCCCTATTTAAAAATATCACATAGGATTCAGAATAGGGCAGTTATGCTCTTTTAAGTCTCTCAGTTCTTATCCCAGGGTCTGACGCACAGCAGCCTCAAGGAAGTAATGTACAGAGCAAGTCAACAAGGATGGGGATGTGTGATGACTCAGTGTAACCTTTGGCCCCCTGCAATTATGAGTTACGTCACTAGATGGCAGGACGAACCTGCAATTTCTCTTTGGGACCTCGCTTTGTGGAGGATGATCCTCTGGGAAACTGTCAGGGTGGCTTTTTGGAAGCCACACAAAGCAGCTGGAAGGACAGAGTCCCCCTCCCCACCATCCTGAACCTTTAAACAGGGGAGTCAACCAGAGGGCCGGGTGTTGAGGTTTCCCGTGAGTCTGTTCTCCTACCTACTGCAGGAAGCTCTCATTCCTGGTCCTCTTTCTGTCAGGGAAGTTATTTTCTCAACGACTAGGGGTCTTATATGAATACAATGCTCTGTTCATCCCTCAACATATTTCTAGCTTTAAGTATTTTTCTTATGTCCATTTAACAGCTTGAGGACTGAGACTTACAGGGTGAGAGGATTTGCCTGAGTCACAATGCTCAGGTCAGAATGGAGTAGAATCAGATGTGTGTATGTCCCCTTCCTTGCCCTCCTTCCTGCCTTAGGGGCGGGTGATTAGGCACTGGAAGGAATGCAGAGGAGGGGCAGCTGGTATCTAGTTCAGCCATCCCTGGATGGAACTAGCTTTTCCCTGGCCCTTCTAGCATAGAATGTCTTTCTTACTCCTCTCTCTCTCCCATTCTACTGCCCAGCAACTCTCCTCCTTATGGACTTTCCTATCCAGGACAGTCTCACCTGCATCCCCAAACTCCCATTCAAGAGAAGTGATCATGTCGACTGGTTGGTTTCCTCTGACCTCAGTTCAGTTCAGTTCAGTTCAGTCGCTCAGTCACGTCCAACTCTTTGCGACCCCATGGACCACAGCACGCCAGGCCTCCTTATCCATCACCAACTCCCAGAGTTAACTCAAACTCATGTCCATTGAGTCAGTGATGCCATCCAACCATCTCACTCTCTGTCATCCCCTTCTCTTCCTGCCTTCAATCTTTCCCACCATCAGGGTCTTTTCCAATGAGTCAGCTCTTTGCATCAGGTGTATTAGAGTTTCAGCTTCAGNCTCCCAGAGTTAACTCAAACTCATGTCCATTGAGTCAGTGATGCCATCCAACCATCTCACTCTCTGTCATCCCCTTCTCTTCCTGCCTTCAATCTTTCCCACCATCAGGGTCTTTTCCAATGAGTCAGCTCTTTGCATCAGGTGTATTAGAGTTTCAGCTTCAGCATCAGTCCTTCCAACGAACACTCAGGACTGATCTCCTTTAGGATGGACCGTTGGATCTCTTTGCAGTTCAAGGGACTCTCAAGAGTCTTTTCCAACATCACAACTCAAAAGCACCAATTCTTCGGCACTCAGCTTTCTTTATAGTCCAACGCTCACATCCATACATGACCACTGGAAAAACCGTAGCCTTGACTAGATGGACCTTTGTTGGCAAAGTAATGTCTCTGCTTTTGAATATGCTATCTAGATTCCTCTGACCTAAGAGGGTTATTAGTCTGCTTGGGCTTCCATAATAAGATATCATTGAATGGGTGGCTTAAACAACATAGACTTATTTTCTCACATTTCTGGATACTAGAAGCCCAAGGTAAAGGTGACAACAGAGATCGTTTCAGATGGTTTTTACAAGGCTATAGATGCATGTTGCCTGTTTTCTGTGTCCTCTCATGGGCTTCCCTGTGTGAGTGCACAGGGATAGGCAGCCTCAGAGCCCAGAAGCAGCCAGGCCCGCCCACCCCTCTTCACTCCATGGCTTTCAGGTCTCTCAACGAGGCTTACCTAGAGGCACCTCTGATGCTGCTTATGCTGAAGAAGAGCCCACCTGGGGCATTCGTGGACTCCCTGTGTACAAACATGGACATGCAGATATACCTACTGAGCCAGTTTCCAAAGAACTCCTGGCAACAGATTTGCTCTTCCACACACCCTCTGTGACAAGCCACAAAATTCCTTTAAGCATTTCTCTCTTAAAGTGAGCGTGATCACAAATGTAAATTGGTGCAACTACTAAAAAACTAAAAATAGAACTACCGTATGATCCAGCAATCCCACTCCTGAGTATATATTCAAAGAATATCATAATTAGAGAAGATATATGTACCCCAATGTTCACTGCATCACTACTTACAAGAACCAAGACATGGAAGGAAACTAAATGTCCATGAACAGAGATTGAATGGATAAAGAAGCTGTGGCACATATATGCAATAGGACATTGCTCAGCCATAAAAGAGAATGAAACCATGCCACATGCAGCCATATGGATGGGCCTAGAGATTAGCATACCTAGTGAAGTAAGTCAAAGACAAATATCGCATGATATCACTTATGTGTGGACTCTGATTTTTAAAAATGATAGAAATGAACTTAATCAAGAAACAGAAACAGACTTGCAGATATTGAAAACAAGCTTATGGTTACCAAAGGGAAACAGTGGGTGGGCAGAAGGGATAGATCAGGAACTTGGGATTAACATATATACTCTACTATATATAAGATAGATAACTAATAAGGACCGACTACATAGCACAGAGAACACTATTTAAGATTCTATGATAACCTATATGAGAAAATAATCTGAAAAAGGATGAATATATATATATAATTGAATCACTTCGCTGTACATCTGAAATTAACATAATGTTATAAATCAACTATAATCAATAAAACTAAAAAAATAAAATAAAACAAAGTGAGCACTAACAGTTTTCACAATAGGGGGCACTAGAGAGAAGCTGAAAGAAAAAGGGACCCTCTTTTTCCAGACACAGCTTGACTTGAGAATATCCTGGGATCTCTGCCCCTGTGAAGGCCCCAGCAGGCAGTCCCTCCTTGAGTCAGTGAGCACAAGCCCATCGTGATCATGTAGAGAGGGCTCTGTGATCCTGTAGCCCTCTCTGAGGGAATTCTGGACCGCAGGCTATTTTGCCTGCAACACTGCCCTAAATTCTCCTCCTCATGCCCCTCCCTCAGGCATGTCTCCTAAAATCATGGATAAGCATGCTCCATGCCTGCTGCAACTGTGCCCCTGGCCAAAATTCAAGGCTCAGAAAGAATATAAGGTCTGACTTAAACTCACAATCATGAGCCCAAACCAAATCTTCTGGTTCCAAATCTCATACTATACTGTTTTGCCCAAGAAAACTGCTTCCCACAGTAAGAAGACTATTGTGCCACCATTCTGAAGGCAATGAAGGCCTTGTCTTCAGCAGACTGGTGTGATGAGCTGCATGTCATGCCTTCTGAGCGTGGATCAGGATACAGCGTGCTATGGCACAGGCATGGCAGTGTTGTCCTGGTTCACAGATGAAGAAACAGGATCTGAAGTAGATGGAACTTGGCCAAGGTCACGTAGCCAGGAAGTGGCAGAGCTGGGATTCCATCCCACTAGGGACAGGAGTGTAGAAGGGCAGGAAGTCCTTCTAGAGTTCAAAGAGGCAGCATCCTTGTCTGGTGGAGGTGCCAGAGTAGATGCAGTGCGGGGAAGGGCCTACGGTCCAGAGCAAATACATACAGTGACCTTATCTATGAAGCAAAGTGCAGACTGGATAATGGGACTGAAGGAGGTGGAGAGGGCATCTCCTGATAGAAAAGGCCTCCTGGAGACTGGAAATGAGATGAGACTCACAGCTGTAGCCAGAACAGTGGGTCAGCTTTCAGACTGACTCTCATCCAGATGTCTACCCCTTCCCAGCTCAGTTCCAGGAAGCTTCGTGACCTCTGGACTAAGTGTTCAATATAAACAAATACAGTGATCAAAGCCAGCACCTCCAGTCTGACCTGGAGTCCTCTACCTCATTCAACCTCCTGCCACTTTGGAGTAGGAGCAGGGGAAAAGTGTGGATGCTGAAGAATAAGGGAGACACATGAACAAGTTGCCAGCTGACTGTTTTAAGCTCTGGGTCTCTTAGTCTCTGCCCTTTGCTTCAGGCATCCGGCTCTTTACCACCCTGGACATTTTTCCAGGTCTATGGAATGGTTCAGCAGGAAGTAAGGAAAGACCTTCCATAAGCCAAGGACAGGCTAGTTGGAAGGATCTGCTGGGCAGGGGGAGAGGGGAGTCCCATCCATATTTCTTGTGGTGTTTGGAGGCCTCTACCACACCCTAATCATGTGGCTCTGCAACCTCTATTTGAAACTCTTATGATGGGTTCCCTCACCACCCTATTTAAAAGGACAGTCTATGACAGCTCTATTAGAAATGTCCAGAATTGAATAAATGTTGCTTCGCAGTTATTGCTCTATCCTTCTTGACCACTGGCAGATAATTCAAGCCATCCACTTACAAGGTATCCATTATATCTCCTTCAGTCAGTAGAATGGCACTCAGACATTCAAGTCAGAAACTTGTGTGCCCAAACAAATTTCTTTTTCTGCTCACTATTTCACACTCAACCAATTCCTAAGCTCTGTCAATATACAGTAAGGATGTTTCTCAAATGTATCTAGTTTCTTGATCTAATTTCTTTTACCCTGATTCTGGCCACCATCATCTATCATTTCAGTGGTGGTAAGAATGGCATCACTGATGCAATGAACATGAACTTGGCAAACTCTGGGGGATGATGAGGGACAAGGAGGCCTGGCATGCTGCAGTCCACAGGGTCACAAGGAGCTGGACACGACGGGCAACTGAACAACAAGAACAGCAAAGTATCTCCTTGCAGGTCATCTTTTTTCCGGTTTCATGCCCTCCAATCATTCTCCACATTTTAGTTAAAACTAATTTGAAAAATTCAACTGTGATCCTTCCTCTCCTATTGGAATTCCTCTAATGACATTTGGCTGGAGGTCCAAAGTCTTACACAGTTTGTAAGTCATATCATCAATCACCTTATGCCTTATCTCTCACCATTTGGCTCTCACACTATAAGACCAATCAGACTAACTAGTATTATCCTTGGGAACCTGGCCTACTTTGTCTCACTNTTTGGAGTAGGAGCAGGGGAAAAGTGTGGATGCTGAAGAATAAGGGAGACACATGAACAAGTTGCCAGCCGACTGTTTTAAGCTCTGGGTCTCTTAGTCTCTGCCCTTTGCTTCAGGCATCTGGCTCTTTACCACCCTGGACATTTTTCCAGGTCTATGGAATGGGTCAGCAGGAAGTAAGGAAAGACCTTCCATAAGCCAAGGACAGGCTAGTTGGAAGGATCTGCTGGGCGGGTGGAAGGGGGAGTCTCATCCATATTTCTTGTGGTGTTTGGAGGCCTCTACCACACCCTCACCACGTGGCTTTGCAACCTCTGTTTGAAACTCTTATGATGGGTTCCCTCACCACCCTAAGCTAAAAGGACATTTTATGACAGCTCTATTAGAAATGTCCAGAATTGAATAAATGTTGCTTCGCGGTTATTGCTCTATCCTTCTTGACCACTGGCAGATAATTCAAGCCATCCACTTACAAGGTATCCATTACATCTCCTTCAGTCAGTAGAATGGCACTCAGACATTAAAGTCAGAAACTTGTGTGCCCAAACAAATTTATTTTTGTGCTCACTATTTGACACTCAACCAATTCCTAAGCTCTGTCAATTATACAGCATGGATGTTTCTCAAATGTATCTAGTTTCTTGATCTAATTTCTTTTACCCTGATTCTGGCCACCATCATCTGTCATTTCAATGGTGGTAAGAATGGCATCACCGATGCAATGAACATGAACTTGGCAAACTCTGGGGGATGGTGAGGAACAAGGAGGCCTGGCATGCTGCAGTCCACAGGGTCACAAGGAGCTGGACACGACAGGCAACTGAACAACAAGAACAGCAAAGTATCTCCTTGCAGGTCATCTTTTTTCCAGTTTCATACCCTCCAATCATTCTCCACATTTTAGTTAAAACAAATTTGAAAAATTCAACTATGATCCTTCCTCTCCTATTGGAATTCCTCTAATGACCTTTGGCTGGAGGTCCAAAGTCTTACACAGTTTGTAAGTCATATCATCAATCAGCTTATGCCTTATCTCTCACCATTTCGCTCTCACACTATAAGACCAATCAGACTAACTAGTATTATCCTTGGGAACCTGGCCTACTTTGTCTCACTTTCAAGCCATTGCACAGACTATTCCCATTGTGAAGTTTGGACAAAGCACTGAATGAAGCAAGGATAGTCTTTAGATCACCCATAACTTCCTTAAGACTCCCTCTGGAAACTTTTTTGTATGAAATCATTTTAGTCTCATAAACAACTTGAAATCATAATGAAAAGTCTCAGATACTCTTCCTCCATCGTTCACCAATGGCAGGATCTAACATATCAGAGTACAAGCGTCAACCCCTGCAAGCTGACATCAAAACAATACAATATGGGTTTTACTTGAATTTAACCATTATTTACCTGAATTCCTTTTTTCTGTGGTTTAGTTCTATGAAATGCTATTGCAGTGATAGGTTTGTCTAATCATCACAATGGAGACACAGAACTATTCCATCACCCACAATGAAACTCTCTTGTTCGGCATCTTTCTCTTCTCCCTGAAGCCCTATTCCCTGCCAGTTGCTGACATGGTCTCCCTTATTTAATTTTGCCATTTCAAAAATATTATATGAAAAGAATAATACAGTCTGTAAGCTTCCAGGTTTATATTGATTTTACTAAACATAATGTCCTTGAGGGGAAGGCAATGGCACCCCACCCCAGTACTCTTGCCTGGAAAATCCAATGGACGGAGTAGCCTGGTGGGCTGCAGTCCATGGGGTCTCTAACAGTTGGACAGACTGAGCGACTTCACTTTCACTTTTCTCTTTCATGCATTGGAGAAGGAAATGGCAACCCACTTCAGTATTCTTGCCTGGAGAATCCCAGGGATAGGGGAGCCTGGTGGGCTGCCCTCTATGGGGTCACACAGAGTCGGACACGACTGAAGTGACTTAGCAGCAGCAGTAGCAGCAATGTCCTTGAAATTCATCTAAATTACTTTTATTAATTGCTGCTTATTTTCCTGTGAATTTTCCTTGGTTTATTTATTCATTTTCTTGTTGAAGGATAACTGGGTCATTTCCAAAGTCCTTTTTTGTTTGCTATTAAAAATGAAGTTTCCAAAATGTGTTATTTACACATATTTATTTTTTAAACTTAGGAAAGAAATTTTGGTACATGTCTTAACATGGATGAACCCGGAAGGCATTAAGCTAAGTGAAATAAGTCAGTCACTAAAAGACAAATCCTGTATGATTCCACTTATATAAGACACCTAGAGTAGTCAAGCTCATAGAGACAAAAATAAAACAGCAGTCACTAAGGGGCTGGGGTTGACCTTGGGGTTGGAAATAGGGAATTACTGTTTAATAGGTACAGAGCTTCAATTTGGGATCATGAAAACGTTCTGGAGATGGGTAGTGGTGAAGGTTTTACAACAATGTGAAAGTACTTAACGCTGCCAAATTGTACACCTAATAATGGTTAAAATGGTAAAATTTTATATTGTTTATACTTAGTAGGATAAAAGCTAGAAAAGTAAAGTAAATAGATAGGATATAACATCATGGAATATAAGAAATATTAAAGAAAATAAAGTTAAGTTGATAGAAAGCAGGACCACTGAAAGTAGTCAACACAGGTTTCTCTGAGGCAGGAACATTTCAATGGAAAAGAAAGAGCGAGCCAGTGACATGACAGAGAGGACTCTGAGGCTGGGTGAAGACCAGGCCCAGCGCCTGAGACAGGCGTGGCCTTGGTGTGTCAAAAGCAGCAGGGTGTGTGTGCGCCTTCATGGATGAGTGTCTGTGCACACCTGCATGTGTGTGTGTGTGGTTAGTATGCACAAGCATGAGTGCATTCATAGGTATCTTTATGTTTCTCTGATGAAGACATGAATCTTGAACACAATTAACCATGTGAACCAACTCATGTTGGCCCAGAGGTGAGAACTGTCAAATCCTGACAATCTGAAGTGAGGACTGTGCAGTATCGAAGAAAACTGCCACCCAGCACTGTACCAGAAGCCCTGGGAAATCCCCCGAAGAAGAATTATTTATTAATCTGGGGTTGAAGGCCAGGCAGGCCCATGTTGTCCCTGTCCACCAGGCTGATTGGACCTTGTATTACCAAGCCCAGCCTCCTCTCTACCCTAAGGCATCCGCCAGCACCCTGCTGGAGGGCCAGTTTCCTTGTGACTATATCCCTGATCTGCAGAAGCCCTGGTGAGTACTTTGGTAAATGGATCTGGGGTCCTGGCTCATATAGTTAGGGCTTGGACTTGATCTTGGAAGGAGGTGGGGAGGGGGCAAATAGAATCCACGCTGGAGTGTCTCTTTCTCTGCTTATGCTGGGGCATATGGAACTTTCCTGGATCCACCTAAACATTTGCAAATGAGATTGTACCTTTGTTTTCAAAGAGAGCCAAGAGGGACTAGACCTTAAATCCTGGGATGCTGAGGTTTCCTTGGGGAGGGACATCTAGAAAAGAACTTTGAAGATCAGATGAAATGTTAGGATTGAAAAATGAGAAGGGTATTCAAGGAATATTGCCAGTGATCTTGACATATAGGACACGCAGAATACCTGTCAGGAAATAGAGAGGAATCTAGCATCCTGCCTGGGCTAAGACAGTGAGAAATTTCCAGAGAAAATTCTCCCCCTGGCAAGTCTTTCTTGCAGTGAGAAATAAACATCAAGAGAAAGCAAACTCAAGTTAATTGTGGCTGAGTTAGTAACTAACAGTGACTCTTCCTCTCTGGATCATTAGTTTGCAGCTCAGGGCCTGCCACTGAATAGATGCTGGTTATCTGGCACTGAGGGCAAAGCACTGTCCAGATATAAGGATGGGATGCAGGTGGCAGTAAGACTCAAGTGGGAGAAGTGCAAGAGCAAGCTAGGTCTCCATTCATGATTACTCCCTAAGCCAGCAGGCATGAGTCTCTGGCCATGAGTATGCCTATTTGCTCTTGCAAAGGACACAGAGAACATAATCAGAGATTTCTGCAGTAACACCAGAGGATAGACACGGGTGACTCCTTCCTCTCAACAATGCAATTATTTATGTCTACCTTTATTGAAGTATTAATTAACCAGTGTCATTGACAGAGAAGATGATGGCACCCCACTCCAGTACTCTTGCCTGGAAAATCCCATGGACGGAGGAGCCTGGTGGGCTGCGGTCCATGGGGTCGCAAAGAGTCAGACACAACTAAGCGACTTCCCTTTCACTTTTCACTTTCATGCATTGGAGAAGGAAATGGCAACCCACTCCAGAGTTGTTGCCTGGAGAATCCCAGAGACGGGGGAACCTGGTGGGCTGCCGTCTATGGGATCGCACAGAGTTGGACACGACTGAAGCGACTTAGCAGCAGCAGCAGCAGCAGTGTCATTGAAAGATTTATTAATACATTTCCAAATTCCCAGTTTGGAGGCCAGGAATGGATTATCCATCTCTGCATCACATGTGCCCGGTATAGGTTATAAGCTCATTAAATATGTGTAGATGAAGAGAACAAGATGAGATAATCTTCCTTGACTTTTCTTACACCAAGGTGAGGACCATGTCGCTGTTTACGTCACTTCCTTTTCTTCTCCTGACTGTGGTGACAGCATCTCGTGCAGACACAGAAACAGAAAACTGTAAGAATATCCAGAAGACCTGCCCCGTGATTGCCTGTGGTCCTGCAGGCATCAACGGCCTCCCAGGCAAAGATGGGCGTGATGGTGCCAAGGGAGAAAAGGGAGAACCAGGTACAGTTTGGGCTGTTCTTTCTCTGCACCTCTTTATCTCCCAAAGGAAACTGTCTGGATTGGGAGGAGAGTAATGTATTCATGCCACTTGTATTACTCTCAACTACATATTATTATTTGAAACAGAGATACAGCTCTGATTCTGGCATCCCAGACTCTCACACAGGAACTGCTAACACTTGGTGGTCCTGCAGGCTCAACGAGTTGACCCTCAAGGCAGACCATCCCATGGGACATAGGAGGCTTTTTTTCTATGGTCCTTACAAACAGCAGCTCAGAAAAGTTAGCCCTAGCTCAGTGTCTCCTTTCCCCTGGGAAGGGATTGGGCATCATATTTTTTTGAGAAATAGAAAAGGAACACAAATATTGAGTCATGTTTCCTTTTTCCTCCAACAGGTCAGGGACTCAGAGGCTCACAGGGCCCTCCTGGAAAGATGGGGCCTCAAGGAATGCCAGGGATCCCTGGGATACCAGGACCAACAGGCCAAAAAGGAGACCCTGGAGAAAATATGGGTAAGGAGTTTACTTTAGCAGGGTCCAGGCTGAAGTCCCCTGGGGTCTGTGGGCTCAAGTATCATGTAGGACGTGCCCCTTCTGCTGCTTCCTGGGGAGATGCCCAACTCTGCTTCCTGACCAAGCAGCCTCCAGCTTCTGGAGGTTACTTAGAGCCTCAGGCATTCCTATCAATTCCTGAATACAGAGTCACAAACCGTTTGGAGCCAAACCCTCGCCTAGATGCCTGCTGAAGGATCTGAGCCCTGGCTAGCCTTCAGCTGAAACAATTTGGTCCAAAAGGGAGAATATATGTGCTGGGCTTATTATGCCTGTTCTTACAAGCGTGGTAGATACATGGTATGTCAATTATCTCTTACTTCATGAGAAACAACACACAGCCATTTATTTAAATCAAAATTCTGTGAATCAAATCGTTTCTTTGCTGGTCTCAGCTGGACTTACTCATGTGTCAACTGATGGCCAATACTCACTTACACGTTGGCTATTGTGCACCCATCAGCTGGAGTGATGAAGGTGACTGAGCCACGGGTCTCTCATCCTCCAGTTGACTCACCTGGCCTTAATCACACAAAGGTGATTACAGGATTCACAAGAAAAGGAAGAGCAGAAGGTTTAAGGCCTCCTTAAGGCTTGGGATACATACACTATTGTTTCCGCCACATTGTATCGATCAACACAAGTCACAAGGCCAGCTCAGATTCAAGGAGTGGGGAATAGACTCCATTTCCTAAGAGAAGCTGTATCATATCGAGATCATTTTTGCCATCAACTACACATAGCTTGTCTCATGGCCTCCCCCATGGATAATGGAAAACTCACAGAAATCCTAGTTTACTGATTAACAGGACAAACTCAGGGAAAAACAAACAACAAAATGAACAAAAATAAGACATCCCCAAAGATGAAACTCTGTAGACTTTATAGTCAATATTCACCAGCTCATGATAATTCTTCAATTAGTTTATTCCACAATTTTGTCCATGATAGAGCTATTTGTTTGGAGAAATAAAACGATTAGTGAGCAGCTTGGCGTGTGGAGAGCTATAATGCTATTAACAGATCAACAAGGAGTGTGTATATGTACATGTGTGTGTGGGAATGTATGTGCCTATAAAGTGTCTTTACATACATTCAACAGAGGAAGAGTCACGTTTGGGGTTAGATGGAAATAAAGACAATTTTCCTCCTTTTTGCTTCTTGATATTTTTCTTTTTTTCTTCTTCAAAAAACAAATATCAATATAAAATAAACTTTTAACTTAATTTTATTTTTTTTTTAGTTTCAAAAGATATCCTACCCCCTTATAGTTCTAAGATACCTTCTTAACAACACTTTTTCACTTAATGTTTTAGGTAACTATATTAGCCTGGCTACTTCAGAAAGAGCAACTCTACGATCTGAATTGAACCAGATCAAAAACTGTAAGCCTTCTCTCTTTTCAGACAGCTTGAAATTTGGTAAAGTGAAAGACAACATTTATTGAATATATTTAATTTTCTAGTACCTGGATAAGTGTCTATTCATATTCTGATTTCATGAAATCTTCACAAGAACTTTTGGTAGAAATGAAGGCAAAGAAAAAGTACATAATTTGCTCAAAAGCATAGAACTAATGAGTAGCAGAGCAACTTATAAACTGAAGTCAGTCTGATACCAGAGAGGGCTACCCAGGTGGCTCAGTGCCAATTGGCACCCAGGTGCCAATGCAGCAGATGTAGGAGACGCAGGTTTGATCCCTGGGTTGGGAAGATCCCCTGGAGTAGGAAATGGCAACCCATTTCAGTATTCTTGCCTGGAAATTTCCATGGACAAAGGAGCCCAGCGGGTTGCTATCCATGGGGCCTCAAAGAGTCAGACACGACCAAATGAGCATCCATGCATGCTGATACCAGAGACCCTGATTCTGCTTGTTTATATTACAGTGTACTGTGTACATACAGGTCACTGAAAATGGGACCGACACCTCTTTCCCTTTGTTATGCTGGTGCTGAGAACTGGCAATGGGGCTTAACCTGTTGCTTGCCCTGAGACAAATATTCTAAGAAATTTACATTTATTTATGTTAATATTGTGGTAAAACTTAGAATTCCAAATTATGTATATTCTAGAATATAGTCCAAAGAGACAAAGGCTTTTGTTCCAGTTCATCTGTTCAGATTAGGGCTGCTAGATTTAACCAAAAAAAGGTTACTGCGTTAAATCTGAATTTCAGGTCAACAACAGATTTTTTTTTTTTTTTTTTTGGTATATATATGTCCTAAAAACTGCATATGAGATCTTCGTACTAAAATTTTTAAAAATCCACTGCTTTTCTATAATTCAAATGTAACTGGACATACCATATTTTATGGGGCATCTGTACTATAGAAACTTTCATCCAGAAAAATATCTTGGGCTGGACTTAGAGACAAACCATGTCACCTATATTTTCCCATTTTAGGGCTAATCTTCTCTCTGGGCAAAAGAGTTGGGAAGAAGATATTTTTCACCAATGGTAAAAAGATGCCTTTTAATCAAGTGGAGACTCTATGTGCACAGTTCCAAGGCCGTGTGGCCACCCCGATGAATGCTGAAGAAAACAGGGCCCTCAAGGATTTCGTCACTGCAGAGGCCTGCCTGGGCATCACAGATCAGGAGACTGAAGGCCAATTTATGGATCTGACAGGAAGGAGGGTGACCTACCAAAACTGGAATGACGGTGAGCCTAACAACGCTTCTCCTGGGGAGCACTGTGTGACACTCCTGTCGGATGGCACATGGAATGACATCGCTTGTTCCGCCTCCTTTTTGACTGTCTGCGAATTCTCTATCTGAGGGGGCATGAGCCTCAAGTCCTCCTGTCCCGTTACTCATCTCATGGGCCCACAACCTGGTTTGGAGGATAAATCTATGTCAATTTCACACACCCTGTACTGAGTTGCTCTTTTGTGGGGAAACAGAGACAGTGAGAAGAATGGATTGAGAATGATGAGATGCAGACGTGAAAAGCGTGAAGACACTTACAGTGGTGTAGACCCAATCACAAATAATAATCACTTCGGTAACGACAAAATAATAGTAATAGTAGCAACAGCAGGAATAGTGGGAGTACTAATAACATATTTAAAAATGTTTACTATGAGTCAGACATTACATGTAAGATTATACATTAAGTAATTTAATTAGGCTGCTCATTTTTGTTTGAGAGTTATCTAAGGTCAAAAAAATAAAATGGATTAATTTTTATATTTACTCTAAACACTTATGTTCTATTGAACCTTTCTTTCTCCTTGGGTTGAGGGCTAACCTTAATGACATCGTTTCAGCCTAATTTCCATAGCTTTTCTGTCAGTCTCAGGTATTATCTATTTTGTTGCTTTCTTTCTAAACTATATTTTATTTTCTTTTTAAGGAACTGCTACACTATGTAAATAGCAAAAATATCAAATGAATCGATTAATGAAGTCTCACATAAATATGCACCCATATAACTACCTTCCAAATCAAGATACAGAACATTTCTAGCATCTTAAAAGCCCCTTCATAGCCCCTTCTACTTGACATCCCCGAAGGTGAATACTATTCTGAGCTCTATTATCATACTTTAATTTTGTGTATGATATTTCATATAGGTGGAATGAAGTGTATAAACTTCAGATAGATGGAATCAGGCTATACATACAGTTTTTTTTTTCCAGCTTATCAATACTGATATTTATTCATTCTCTTTTTTTTTTGTATTTATTTATTTTTTTACACGAACTCCCAAACATGAACCCCCCTCCCACCTCCCACCCCACATCTTCCCTCCAGATCATCCCCATACACCAGCCCCAAGCATCCTGCATCCTGCATTGAACATAGACTGGCAATTCATTTCTTACATGATAGTATACATATTTCAATGCTATTCTCCCAAATCATCCCTCCCTCTCCCTCTCCCTCTCCTTCTCCCTCAGAGTCCATAAGTCCGCTCTACACATCTGTATCTCTTTTGCTGTCTTGCATACAGGGTCCTCATTACCATCTTTCTAAATTCCATATATATGTGTTAGTATACTGTATTGGTGTTTTTCTTTCTGGCTTACTTCACTCTGTATAATTGGTTCCAGTTTCATCCATCTTATTAGAACTGATTCAAATGTATTCTTGTTGTTTTTCATTCAAAATTAAGTCTGTGAAATTCATTCCTGCTGTTAACATGTAGCAGTAGATTTTTCATTTTCACTGTCATGTAGGATCCCACTATATGAGTGTATCTCAGTGTATTCATTATATTGCTAATGGACAATTGGACTGCTTCCAGTTTCTGTCAAGAGAAAAACCTGATGAATGTTTCTGTATTTGTCTTTTGGTGGATATGCCCCAGTTTCTCTTGGCTATCTAGCAAGTAGGACTGGTGGGTCATGGAGTAAGCACTGTGTAAGTAACTTCAGTAAATCCTGCCAGTTTTCCAAAATGATCAATGAATTTACACTCCGACCAACAAGCTGTGTCAGTTCTGGTTGCCCTGCATATTTGTAAAAGAGTTAACATTTTTAGTCCTTTTAACTTTGGCCATTTCTGTGAGTTTTTAATTTCAGATTTTATTTTCTTAAGATTTAGATCTATTTATGATTTCTATGTCTTTTGGGCAGTTTTGGCTAATTCTGCTCTTTCAGTTAATTTGTGTATTTCATCTGAATTGCTGTGTAGGCATAACATTGTTCCCCAAATTTCCCTATTTGTTTTCAAAGTAAGTAGGATCTGCAGTGATGTCTCCATTGTATTTTTCATGGTTATTTGTACTTTCTTTTTTTTCTTAGTAAGTCTTGATGGGGGGTAATTTGTTAATTTTATTAATATTTTTCAAAAGCTATATTTTTAAATATTGCTTTCCTTTATTAACCTCTATGATCAATTTCCTTCATATTTGTCAGTAGCTTTACATTTCCTGTGATCTCTCCTCACATGAAATACATCCTTCTCTTTTCTAAACTAATTTAGTTTAACATTGACAATTAATTTTCCGTGTTTCTTCTTTTCTAATATATTCATTTAAAGTTATAAATTTTCAACTAAGTTTGTTTTAGCTGTATTCCATGGGTTTTGATAGACAGCGTTTGTCACATCATTCAGTTCAACATACTTTATAATTTTCATTGTAATTTCTTCTTTGACTCATGGCTTATTTGTAAATTAATTTAAAAGTGTGCTGTTTAATTCCAAGATACTTGGTAGTTGTAAAGTTACCTTCATGTAAATGATTTACGGTTTTATTCTACTGTGGCCAGAAACATACTTTGAATAAATTCAGTCCTTTAAAATTTGTTAAGACTTTCTTTTATTGCACAATTTATGGTTAAATATGACCCAGATAATCACGATGGTGTGATCACTCACCTAGAGCCTGACATCCTGGAATATGGAGTCAAGTGAGCCTTATGAAGCATGACTACAAATAAAGCTAGTGGAGGTGATGGAATTCCAGGTGAGCTGTATCAAATCCTGAAAGATGATGCTCTGAAAGTGCTAAACTCAATATGCCAGCAAATTTGGAAAACTCAGCAGTGGTCACAAGACTGGAAAAGGTCAGTTTTCATTCCAATCCCAAAGAAAGGCAATGCCAAAGAATGATCAAACTACCGCACAATTGCACTCATCTCACATGCTAGTAAAGTAATGCTCAAAATTCTCCAAGCCAGGCTTCAGCAATACTTGAATCCTGAACTTCCAGATGTTCAAGCTGGTTTTAGAAAAGGCAGAGGAACCAGAGAGCAAATTGCCAACATCCGCTGGATCATGGAAAAAGCAAGAGAGTTCCAGAAACACATCTATTTCTACTTTATTGACTATGACAAAGCCTTTGACTGTGTGGATCACAATAAACTGTGGAAAATTCTGAAAGAGATGGGAATACCAGACCACCTAACCTGCCTCTTGAGAAACCTATGTGCAGGTCCTGAAGCAACAGTTAGAACTGGACATGGAACAACAGCCTGGTTCCAAGTAAGAAAAGGAGTACATCAAGCCTATATATTGTCACCCTGCTTATTTAACTTCTATGCAGAGTACATCATGAGAAATGCTGGGCTGAAAGAAGCACAAGCTGGAATCAAAATTGCCAGGAAAAATATTAATAACCTCAGATATGCAGATGACACCACTCTTATGGCAGAGATGTGTATAAGAGACAGCTATTTGACACTNTATTTAACTTCTATGCAGAGTACATCATGAGAAATGCTGGGCTGAAAGAAGCACAAGCTGGAATCAAAATTGCCAGGAAAAATATTAATAACCTCAGATATGCAGATGACACCACTCTTATGGCAGAAAGTGAAGAACTAAAGAGGTTCTTGATGAAAGTGAAAGAGGAGAGTGAAAAAGTTGGCCTAAAGCTCAACATTCAAAAAACGAATATCATGGCATGTGGTCCCATCACTTCATGGGAAATAGATGGAGAAACAGTGGAAACAGTGGCTGACTTTATTTTTATGGGCTCCAAAATCACTGCAGATGGTGATTGCAGCCATGAAATTAAAAGATTCTTACTCCTTGGGAGGAAAGTTATGTCCAACCTAGATAGCATATTGAAAAGCAGAGACATTACTTTGTCCAGTAAGGTCCATCTAATCAAGATTATGATTTTCCAGTGGTCATGTATGGATGTGACAGTTGGACTGTGAAGAAAGCTGAGTGCAGAAGAATTGATGCTTTTGAACTGTGGTGTTGGAGAAGACTCTTGAGAGTCCCTTGGACTGCAAGGAAATCCAACGAGTCCATTCTAAAGGAGATCAGTTCTGGGTGTTCATTGGAAGGACTGAAGTTGAAGCTGAAACTCCAATACTTTGGCCACCTCATGCAAAGAGTTGACTCCTTTGAAAAGACCCTGATTCTGGGAAGGATTGGGGGCAGGAGGGAAAGGGGACGACAGAGGATGAGATGGCTGGATGGCATCACCGACTCTATGAACATGAGTTTGGGTGGACTCCGGAAGTTGGTGATGGACAGGGAGGCCTCATGTACTGCAGTTCAGGGGGTCACAAAAAGTCAGACACGACTGAGTGACTGAATTGAACTGAACTGAATGTTACATGTATTATGTGCATGTTAAATCATGTGGTTTCTTTAGCTGATAGGTATAACATCAGGCCAGGATGTTAGGCTTGATGTTTATAACATCTTACTAAATGTGGCCAACATCTTACTAAATGTGGCCATTTAAGATCAGTTTCTAAAAATGTACATTAAAATATCCAACTATGATTGTGCACTTATTTCTCATTTATTTCTACCATTTCTTGTTCTCTATATATTGAAACCATATTAATAGTCACCTAAAAATTTAGGATTACTATTCTTTTATGTCCTTATTCCTCTTTTCATTTTGAAATATCCTCTTTATTCCTAGCAATGTTATTTTAAAGAAAGGTCCCTCCTCAGCTTTTTTCCATATAGTACTCTCGTTATATGTACCTTCCCATCATGTTACATTTACCTACTTCTGTCCTTATATTTAGAATGTTTCTCTTTTATTAGCATATGTTTGGCTCTTTTGAATATCTATTGTGACAATCTACATTGGATTTACAGCTTTATCATTTAACGGCTATGTGTTTCTGAGTTAGACTTCTGTTGAAGAGTTTAGTTCACATACATTCAATTTAACTATTAATATAACTGGTTCAAATATAGCTTTTTAATTTTTCAAATCAATTCCATTCTTTTTTACTTATTCCTTCTTTCCTGCCTTATTTTGGATTAATCATATTTATGTTCATGTTTTCTATTTGATATTTAGTCAGACACTTGAACACTATTCTTTTGGTGATTTTCCTGTGGATTATCATACACATCATTATTGCCTTATCATTTTGCACTGTAAGCTAATACTTGACTACTTCCCAAGCAATGCACAAATCTCACTAGAGTTTCACTCCACTTGTTTTCCTCCGGCTTTATATCTTGCTGTTGTTACATATGCATAAACTCCACAGTAAATTACTCTTGTCATTGCTAAATGGAGAGTTACTATTTTAGGTGTACACTTTCCAGAGATTGTTATACCTTCTCGCAGTTCTTCCACTCAGGATACTGTGAAGAACTATCACTTCAGTTCTTTCCGTGTGAAAAACTTCAACTTTCCATTTGTCACATCTTCCCCAGTGACTCTAAATATTTTGCCAGTTTTTTTTTCTCTCTCCAGCATATTTCCTCTGCTGCACTGAGGTCAATCTTAACCCCAGAATTGGCAATGTCCCCCAAAGGAACAAATATTTATCAGTAACTAGATATTGGAAGCATTATTTATAATGTATTAATAGAATTCAGTTTACCTTGTTTTCAGTGCTCTACAGTACTCTGATAGGATTAAAATATAATCTTGATTAACTTTTTCTGGCTTTTCTAATTACTATAGTGGAAGCCATGGCTTTCTGTAACCTGCTCCATTTTACCTATAAGCAGAAGACTTATTATCCACCTAATTCCTGAATCTAGTTTTTAGAAATATTTTATTGAGAATACATCTGAGAGGACTGCTGTAACTATCTACTCTGCCCACTGCTTCTTTCTTTACTATGTTTACAGGAAAGATAATATTTGGATAATATAAAAATAATACTTCCCGTTTTAGCTCCAACATGTAAAGGGTTTGAAAGCCAAATCCCCATTTTCAAAGCAAAAGCCAAGAAAGCTACACAAGTGTAAAACAAATGACTTTTCTTACATCCTTCAGAGAACTGAATTCACAAGACAAACAGTCTAAAGATGAAGTCCCCAACCCCTTGTAGTAATTCAAGCCTGAAAATTTTAACTTTTCCTGATCTCATGTTTCATTTTCTGATTCTGCTCAGACTGAGCCAGAAAGGTGTCACTGACATCTTGTGTAGCCCGAGTCCTTCTTCAGCAACCCAGCCTAGAGCACTTAAGAGGACATGGGGCCCTCAACCCTTGCAAGTCAGGACTTCTGACACTCCAAACTCTGTCCCTACCCCTGCTCCACAACTCCACGCTTTGAGAAGTTGGAAAGACATATAAACAGGTCACAAGCCACACCATCGCTGTGAAAGAACTCCACATGAAAGCAGCAACTAAAAGCAGAAACAGAAAAATACAAAAACAGAATGCAAATAAAAATCAGTTCAGTCCAGTCACTCAGTCGTGTCAGACTCTTTGTGACCCCATGAATCAGCACGCCAGGCCTCTCTGTCCATCACCAACTCCCGGAGTTCACTCAGACTCATGTCCATCGAGTCAGTGATGCCATCCAGCCATCTCATCCTCGGTCGTCCCCTTCTCCTCCTGCCCCCAATCCCTCCCAGCATCAGAGTCTTTTCCAATGAGTCAACTCTTCTCATGAGGTGGCCAAAGTACTGGAGTTTCAGCTTTAGCATCATTCCTTCCAAAGAAATCGCAGGGCTGATCTCCTTCAGAATGGACTGGTTGGATCTCCTTGCAGTCCAACTGATGCATGGCAGACCCCAAATGGTCACATTTAAAAGTTAAACTTTGATTTTTATTTTAAAAGTTGAATTTCTGCAGTTCAATATGTAAACCAGAAGTTTGGGGGTTAATGGAGTTTTTATTAAGATATCTGTACATTGTAGCCAGAATTTCTTTCTCAAGTGTCCACAAAAGGAGAAAGAATAATATTACAAATATGTATAGAATCAACACCTGGAATGAATACACATATTTGATATATTTTCTGTAGATACTTTGAAAAGAAAATGTTATAGACACAGTTGGAAAACCCTAATATTCTTTAGTTTTGTTCCCCTGCCCCAGAGCCAACATCACTATCCTGATGTTGGGTTTTCTTTCCAAACATGTTCTGATACTTTTCTCTGTATCTAGTATATCACATAACCATGAACTTCTAAAAGATTTTTAGATTTGGCTAATTAAGTTCCACACAATAGGGTTTTAGGTATTTTATTTAAATTATGCTGAATTTATTGCTTAATTGGAAAAAAAAGTTAGCACTTTTTCATTTTTATCTTTCCTTAGTAAGGCCTACTCTTGAGTTACGGTGCACAGGCTCTCAAGTGCTTGGGCTCACTCACAGGGTCAGTTTCTCCATGGCCTGTGGGATCTTCCTGGATCAGCATGTCCCCTCCATTGGCAGGTGTATTCTTAACCATTGGACCATCAGGGAAGTCCATAATAAAATTTTTTAGTACATCTAATCTAAGGTCAATTTTGGTTTCCCCCTATTATGACACTGCTTTTTCTAAACAACATTTTCCAGTTTGCTTGTTACCAGTTCATGGTATAATTTTATTGTCTTCATCATTGTTCTTGTAAACAGGTACCTGGCTGATCTTTCTCACTAGGTTAACTGGTTTGTCTGTAGACCCTCTTAGATTTTGCCTTAACTAGAAATTATGCCATTTTTTTCTTTTTTTCTTTTTTCTCTTTCACTGCTTAAAACCTCCAGTAAAACAGTGAATAGAAGTGGTTTTAAAAAAAGGTACATTAAGGAGAATTTAAGTTCAACAGTTATTATGATTTTTTTTTAATCAGTGGTTTAAATAAAATAGAATACTTACCAGGGCTAATATAGTGACTCCATGGTGTCAGAGACCAAAGTGGTTATATCTGGTTGCCCTGTCATTTTCAGGATGTTGTCCCCATCCACATGCTCCATTCATAGTTATATATCTAGCTTAGTAGGCAGGAAAGCCTAAGTGTCAAGAATGAGATGGGCTCCCTCCCTTTCAAGATGCATCCTTAAAGTTACACACATTACTTCCAAAACGGACAAAGATATACTCATTCATCAGAGAGGCCAGGCCATATAGGCAGCTATGGGTCCACTTTAAAGTCAGGGGTTATATTACTACAGGAGGAGAGAACAGGTATTGGAGGCACTCCTTCTCTGTGACTTTCAAAGAGACTGCTTCTAATATTTTACCCTCTTAATTATGTTTGAAGAAGTTATCTCCTACAGCTAGTTATTTTAGTCTTTTTATCACAAGTAAATTCTCTGCCTTTTTTTTTTTTTTTAACAAATTGCTCATGTGGGATATTTCACTTGTTGTTATTCAGTTGCTCACTCGTGCCCGACTCTTTGAGACCCCATGGACTGCAGCACGCTTGTTTTCCCTGTCCTTCACCATCTCCTGGAGCTTGCTCAAACTCATGTCCATTGAGTCAATATGCCATCCAACCATCTCATCCTCTGTCACCACTTTCCCAGCATCAGGATCTTTTCTAATGAGTCACCTCTTCACATCAGGTGGTCAAAGTATTGGGACTTCAGCTTCAGCATCAGTCTTTCCAATGAATANGTCCTTCACCATCTCCTGGAGCTTGCTCAAACTCATGTCCATTGAGTCAATATGCCATCCAACCATCTCATCCTCTGTCACCACTTTCCCAGCATCAGGATCTTTTCTAATGAGTCACCTCTTCACATCAGGTGGTCAAAGTATTGGGACTTCAGCTTCAGCATCAGTCTTTCCAATGAATATTCAGGATTCATTTCCTTTAGGATTGACTGTCCTTGCAATCCAAAGCCCTATATTGTATAAGGTAAATTATAATAAGATATTTAGCTTATAAAATATTTATAGTTTTTGTTTGTTTTCAATCATATGCTTTTGAATATCTCTTTATATCATAACTACATTGCATTAAGATTATGCCATGTCATTCATATGGTACCATGTCTTTGGAAGTTATTAAAACTTTTTAGTAGCCTAATATGTTGCCAATATTTGTACATTTTAATGTGCATTTGAATAGAATGTACTCACTCAGTCATGTCCGACTCTTTGCAACCACATGGACTTCAGCCCACCAGGCTTCTCTGTCCATGGAATTTTCCAGACAAGAGTACTGCAGTGGGTTGTCATTTGCTACTCCAGAGGATCTTCCAGACCCATGGATCAAACCCACATTTCCTGTGGCTCCTGCATTAGCAGGCAGATTTTTTACCACTGAGCCACCTGGGCAGCCCAATATAATGCCAATTTTGTACATTTTAATGTGCATTTGAGTAAAATATACTTTTTAGGGTGCAGTACCTACCAGATTGAACTTTTAGTATTCTAAAATTCTTCTATACCTAATTTTTTTTTAAGATTTCTGTTATCAGTTTCTTAGATAGGAGTGTCAAAAATATCTTCTATAACAGTGGAGAATTTGGCAGACATTACCTTAACCAACTTTTCAAAGTCTAAATCACTTGTTACTAAACACATCATGTATCTTCCTGATACGAAACACTGAGAAAACAAGATCGTTTCTATAGTGTTCTTGTCAAAAATATATAACCTTAATCTTATTGTGAGAAAACATCAAACAAGCCCAAATTGAGAGATATTCTGAATATAATTAATCAGCATTCTTCAAAAATGTCAAGGTAATGAAAGACAAATAAAACTGAAGAACTGTCTCAGACTGGAGGAGACCAAGCCAGATAAGTAAACGTATCATGGGATCTTTGGGTCCTGCACCAGAAAATGGACATTAGTGGGATAACTAAAAGAATTTGAATAAAATCTATATAGTAGTTAATGATATTTATCACTGCTAATTACCAATTTGATCACTGTACTGTTAGGTAATGTGTAAACATTTGAGGAGAAAGAGTATATGGGAACTTTGTGAAATATTTTTGAAACTTTTTTAATATCTAAAATTACTTCAGTATAAAAAGTTTACAATCTTTTCACAATTGTGGGTTTCTGCATTTTATCTCATAATTATATAGGCCTTTGCTTTATGTATCTTCAGATAGTTTTGTTAACTAAATACAGGATATTGACCTATATCTTTCAAGTAGGCAAACACTGCATCAGTCTCTTCAATTCTATTCTATCTTGATCTGTCTAGTCAGCATTCCACCAGGAAGGAAAAACCACACTATACAGAGAATTTGTTGTATAAATATTGAAGGGTTGAAAGAATTTGAGGTAACTCAGAAATAATAACTATGAGAAGCAGTTACTTTCTCTAGAACGGCGGATGTGAAAGGGAAGGAAAGAACTTCCTAAAACCTATAAGCTCAGTGAAGCTACCCAGCAGAAATGGTGCTCAGAATAAAGAGATAGGACAAGACTGGTTCTGGGAGTGCCCAAAGAAACTGGAAACTGAAGCTGACACTGATCGAGCAACAGTCAAAGAGGAAGTCCCTTATCCTTTTCACTCTCTCTAGTGCCACCTATTGACAGAACTTAATGGAAACCAACTGGAGAAACATCTGGGAAATTTACATCTGCTGAATCCCAGTATCAGCACCACAGAGCAAGGTATACAAGAGAGATTTGGAGCCAAGAGACAAGAGGCAAATACTGTACTTGATACACCCACTAACACTTTCCTTCAAATACAGATTTCCCAATTTAAAATTAGAACATCTTTCTTTTAATACTTGCCAGATATACCTTTATCTTCAAGAATTTTTTATACCATCAAAATACATTTCTCTTTTAACAGTGAAGTTTATTTTATTAGCATTTAATGTTATTGCTGATATATATGTTCATTCATTTTTAACTTTATTTTTATTTACCATCTATTTTATTAAATCCAATTTATTTTTTTCCTGCCTGCCTCCTATTCAGACTTCCCTGGTGACTCAATTCAGTTCCATCCATTTGCTCAGTTGTGTCCGACTCTTTGTGACCCCATGAACAACAGCACACCAGGCCTCTCTGTGCATCACCAGCTCCCGGAGTCCACCCAAACCCATGTCCATTGTGTCAATGGTGCCATCCAACCATCTCATCCTCTGTCGTCCCCTTCTCCTCCTGCCCCCAACCTTTCCCAGCATCAGGGTCTTTTCAAATGTGTCAGCTCTCTGCATCAGGTGGCCAAAGTATTGGAGTTTCAGCTTCAACATCAGTCCCTCCAGGGAACTCCCAGGACTGATCTCCTTTAGGATGGACTGGCTGGATCTCTTTGCAGTCCAAGGGACTCTCAAGAGTCTTCTCCAACATCACAGTTCAGAAGCATCAATTCTTTGGCGCTCAGCTTTCTTCACAGTCCAACTCTCACATCCATACATGACTACTGGAAAAACCATAGCCTTGACTAGAAGGACCTTTGTTGGCAAAATAATGTCTCTGCTTTTGAATATGTTGTCTAGGTTGGTCATAGCTTTCCTTCCAAGGAATCAGCATCTTTTAATTTCATGGCTGCAATCACCATCCACAGTGATTTTGGAGCTCAGAAAAATAAAGTCAGCCACTGTTTCCACTGTTTCCCCATCTATTTGCCATAAAGTGATGGGACCAGATGCCATGATCTTAGTTTTCTCAATGCTGAGCTTTAAGCCAGCTTTTTCACTCTCCTCTTTCACCTTGATCAAGAGGCTCTTTAGTTCTTCACTTTCTGCCATAAGTGTGGTGTCATCTGCATATCTGAGGTTATTGATATTTCTCCCAGCAATCTTGATTCTGGCTTGTACTTCCTCCAGCCCAGCGTTTCTCATGTACTGTGCCTCCTATTAGATTTATCGAATTCTATTTATTTGTTAACTTCCCTTCATGGTCTGAAAAGTTTGCTTTCTATTTCTATTATCTTAGTGATTATCTTCTCCTCTTCTAAAACCTCTACTTATTCTAAGCCTGCTAGAGACCTAAGTAGTCTATCTATATGTGTATGCTCATGCTTAGTCATGTCCAGCTCTTTGCAACCCCATGGACTATAGCCCACCAGGCTCCTCTCTCCATGGGATTTTTTGGGCAAGAATACTGGAGTGGGTTTCCATTTCCTCCTCCAGAGGATCTTCCTGACCCAGGGATCGAAACTATGCTTCCTGTGTCTCCTGCATTGCAGCAGATTCTTTACCAGCTGAGCCAACTCTATCCACCTCTTAAATAATAGAAGAAACTTAAAATATTTTAGCTCCATACATTTCCTCCCATTGTCCATGTGATTGCTATCTTCTCTTTTAAAAATAATTCCTCAAATTAATCTTTCATTTTTACAAGTTAATGTAGTTATAAATTTTTTTGCTTATAATATCTTCATACATGATGTTTTTGTTCTAGACTCAGTTTCCTTCTTGTAATTGTTCTTTCTGCAAGAACATCTGTGTATTATATACACTGATACTATACGATGGTGTCTTTATATCATACTTAATCCTGGATGACAATTGATCAGAGTTACAAATTCTAAGATGAAAAAATTATTTTATTTTTCAGTACTTCAATGTGCTAAGATTCTTTTATTTGATGTGCTAAGATTTTACATCAATGTGTCTAGGGATATATTTTGCTTTTATCTTTCTTCCTCAGGATTCATTGGGTTTCAAAGCCCAAAGATTCATCTTTTATCTCCTATAGAGAATTACTGAATATTAACTATTTGGATATCGCCATTCTACCTTTTCTCCTTTTCTGGAATTCTTACTAGACATATATGCAAGTTTAACATTCTGTCTTCCTTGTTTCTGTTTCATACCTCCCATATTTGGTTTACTTTTTTTATATTCACAGTGATTTTCTCCTCTCTCGTATCTTCTGATAAGCTAAGTTTCTTTACCCCTGTATTTAACTTTCTGTTTAACCTTTTAATTTTAATTGCTATCTTTCTGGCTTCTAAAAATTCAGAATTTCTATTTTGCTGATTGTCACGATTACCTATTTCAACTAAAGGTCACAACTATAACTATAAACATTCAAAATTAATAAGGAAATACTATGAATGACTCTTCCCATAAATTTTACTTCTCTTGTGGCTCAGCTGGTAAAGAATCCAGCAATCTCCTGCAATGCGGGAGACCTGGGTGGGATCCCTGGGTTTGGAAGATCCTCTGGAGAAGGGAAAGGCTACCCACTCCTATATTCTAGCCTACAGAATTCTATGGATTATGCATGGGTCACAGAGAGCCGGACATGACTGAGCGACTTTCACTTCACTTCCATAAATTTTACAACATAGACAAATTGGTTTAAAGACACAAATTGCCAAAGGTCACTCAAGAAGAAATGGAAAAATGAAAAATTATTGTGTCTATTAAAGGCATTACATTTATAGTTATAGATCTTCTAACCAAGGAAACTCCATGCTGGCAAATTCTACCAAACAATTAAGAAATAAATAATGTCAATTCTATGCAAACTCTTCTATAATATGGGAAAGGAGGAAGCATTTACTGACTTATTTTACAAGGCCAGACAAGTAACAGAAATAGGTTACAAAATTTTTTTTTGGAACCTATTGTTCTTCGTGAATCTAGATACAACTATCCTCAACAGAATACTAGTGAATTACATTAAATCTAGCAATGTAAAAAAAAGGACAGAATATCATGACCAAAGAAGACTTATCCCAGGAGTGCAAGTGTAATTAAGCATTGAAAAGCAATCATTATAATATCATGTCAGTAAGCTAAAAAATTTTTAAATGCATTCATATCCCAATTATACAGAAAAAGAATCATTAAAATTCAATATCCAAAGTGATTCAACACAACAATAAAACTCTCACCAAACTCAGAATTAAAGAGAATTTCCTTCTATTTCCTTAATCTGATAAAGGATAGCTACCAAAAATCTACAGCCAACATCATATGTACTAGTGAAACAATGAATGATTTCCTCCTAAGATCAGAAATAAAGTGAGAATGTTCTACTTTCATCCCTGCTATTCAATACCATACTGATGATCAGAGCTGACATTATAAGTTACTGGTCAGGATTCAGAATACGTGAAATCCTTCATATGTTAGTGGTGGGAATGCGAATTATTATAGCCTCTTTGGAAGATGCTTGGAAGTTTCTTGTAAAATTATACTTTACTTGGAGAGGGCAATGGCAACCCACTCCAATACTCTTACCTGGAAAATCCCACGGACAGAGGAGCCTAGTAGGCTACAGTCCATGGGGTCTCAAAGAGTCAGCACCTTCACTTTCACTTTTCACTTGCATGCATTGGAGAAGGAAATGGCAACCCACTTCCGTATTCTTGCCTGGAGAATCCCAGGGACAGAGGAGCCTGGTAGGCTGTTGTCTATGGGGTCACACAGAGTTGGACACAACTGAAGCGACCTAGCAGCAGCAGCAGCAGGAGCATACATTTACTTATCATATGACACAACAGTCAGATGCCTTGGGTATTTGTGTGAAAGGATGTTCACACCAACACCTATGTGTAAATATTTATAACATCTTTATTCATAATTACTAAAAAATTATATGGAAACAATTCCTATGTCCCTCAACTAGAGAATGAACAAAAAATAATATGACATCTCCATAAAATGGAATAATATTTAGCAATAAAATGGAATGAACTCCTGTCCTGATACATGCAACAACATGGATGAATCTCAAATGCAACAAGTTAGGTTAAAGAAGCTACGTTCAAAAGGCTATACATACTGTATAACTTCTTTTACATGACATTCTGGAAAAGCCAAAGCTACTGGGACAGAAAACAAGTTAGTTGTTTTCAGGACCTGGGTTGGGAGGAGGGATTGATATAAAGGAGGGCATAGAAAATATTTGGAGGCAAAGGAGCTCTTTTATATCTTGTTTATAGTGGTGTCGGTTGTACAGCTGTACATGTTTGCCCAAACTTGCAGAACTATATACCCAAAAGGGTGAATTTCACTGCATGTAAATTATGCTTTAATTTACACATTTTTAAGACGCTCACTCTTCTTTTGTATGTACTGTTTACCCAGGATTTGATGTTTTCTTCTTTCTGTTCTGTCTTTTCTATTTCTGACATACTTACCTTAAAATCTCTTCATATTGTTTATGGTTTCTTCTTCTTGAGATACTTTGCCATCAGCAATGGCTCAGTGTTTTTCTTAGTAACTGTTCCTGTGGTTCTACTGCCTAATGCCATCACTGTGAATTTGGACCCAGAGCTATTCAAAGCACAGACTGGGGTTATATAGATTTTTCCTACCTATGGCACTAGAAAATGCTGGTTTCTTATTGCTTCCAAGCCACCAGATAAGTTTTTCCTATTCTCAGTTTCCTAAACATAGCAACTCTCTAGCTCAGTTTCAGCATCCTGATTTGCCTGGATTTAATTTCTCATCACATGTCCATGTAGATATTAAAACCCTGGCATCAAGGTCCTGAGGTCCCCCATGAGACATTCAACTTCAGTAAGAGCTCACTATTCTACCTGATTTCAATCTTTGTTCCTGGCAGCTAAGTTTTCCATTTCTTGGGTTCACACTCAAATGTACGTTTCAATTATCATTTTTCCTAACACTATCTATGCTTGGATCCAGAAAGTGATTGGGTGGAATTTCACATCACTTAAGGCTGCCCTCTTGGCTGAAAGTCTCACAATATTGCCTAACATACAATTCTGACATCACTTGGGTTTTTTCATACACGAAAGGTGAGTTGGAACATTAACTTAATTGTACATTTTGGAAAAGAAATGTTAATCTTGATTTTATATATTTTATTTTTTATTTGTTTTGTATTTTGTATTCCATTACATGACCTGAATTTTCTACTAAGTACTTCATGTTTTAGTAAAAGTTTTATTGTTGTTTACATAGTGAGTGTATAGTATCCTTAATATACGAGTAATTCATTCAGGTAGATTCAGGATTAAACCAAGTAAGTGTCACTAATTTAATCCACAAACAACTCAGACTTCTTTGTAGCCCAGCTTCAGAGTCCAAGAAAACCTGAAAGTTGAGATGTATGAAGTATCCACATAAGGAATACATCCTCATTTCTTTCAGAAAATTCAGATTTGGTAATAAAAATATCCAACTTTAAACAAAGTAGCTTAAAACAGTAGTATCATCCCCTTTTTGTTATAATATTTGAAGAAAAAGATAATATTTCTGCAATAATTTGTAAAACTGCCAAAGGATATATAAGTTAATAATACTGTATAAGAGATCACTAGATTTAGAACATCTGACTGGAAAAGCTAGAAATGAGAAGTTTAAAGTTCAAGGAGGTCTGAAATCTAACAAGCTTAATCAAAGGAAAAGATGTGAAATTTTCACAAAAAGGAGTCTGCAAAGCCACACACACAGAAAGACTCTGCCAGTGTGGGAAAAGAATGGCAACTTTTTCCTATTAAGAAAAAATAAAAATAGGTCACATTGTTGACCTTGGCCATCCTCTGGCATAGTCATGTCACAGTCATAACACAGAGCATCACATAAATGGCCAAGGGGCTCACAACATGTGAGAACAATTTCTGAAAAGGGGGTAGGAAATCAATTCATACTAATTTTAACTCCCTCTTGTTTCTGCAAAGCCTCATCTTTATTTCTTGGTGAACTTTAACACTCTCAGACTCCTTGACACAGTTCAGTTTTTGTGCAGTTCCCCTTAGACTACAAAAGGGATCACTGGACCATAGACGGTGCAACAGATAAACATGACCTATCTTGTACTAAAAATGAGTATGTCATACTGAGCTGAAAGAAGAGAATTAGGGTAAATATGGTCCAGAGGTAGGACCAGATCACAGGCAGAAGTGCATCAAGATTTACCTTTCAAAATGGCACAGCAATTTTTTATATTTATCGTCAAAAACTTCATCAGAAAACAGCTCTAAATCTAAAATTAAACTTCACTCCAATATCACTGGCTAGTGTTGCTCACACATCAACCAACAGCTCAAAGAAAAACACTCATTATCCATATTTTGTATACTTGTATCCATATTTTGCTGAGTACTATTGTAAAGATAAGAAATGTAGAAAAATATCTTACATTTCAAAAATACTTTGTTATTTATAAAACACTTTGCTGTTAGCATGGTCAAAGGGTAACAGTATCTGTTATCTTCCTCTCAGTTTCTGATTACAGTAGTTACACACACACACCCAAAATTAAACAAAAGAGAAGCTGAGTATACAAACTATATATTAAATGTATGAAGAGAAAAGAGTTGGAAAGAGGAACTTTATGACTTTCCTGTTCATAGGAATGGATGGAAAAGAATATGTATTTGAATATCCGTAAATTCACTCCCTGAAACAAAATGGCACAGATCACTTTAAAAACCACTTTAATCTACTCCTGTTCTAATGTGTAGCTCCAGAGTCTGTATTTACCAGTAAACTGGTGAACATTTGTCAGTTGCAAGAGGCATGCTTTCTGAGTTTGACAGATTTCACCAGTAACCCTCCCCTTCACCAGTGCCTCTGTTTACACACCTATTTTGACACTTAAGTTTTTAAATATTCACCATGGTTCTATATTTTGATTGAAGTGGTAGTTACATGACAATATGCATTTGCCAAACATAGAACTACTCCTTTTTAAAAGGGTGAATTTTAATCTCTGTAAATGATATCTCAGCAAAAAAGAAAAAGTTAAAATATGTACAATATGATAAGAAGTAATGGGAGGCAAGGGCACTATTGTGTAGAACTTGGACATGTTGTTGTTTCATCGCCAAGTCATTATCCAACTCTTTCACGACCCCAGCTCGCAAGGCTCCTCTCTCCACAGGATTTCCCAGGCAAGAGTATTAGAGTGGGTTGCCGTTTCCTTCCCCAGGGGATCTTCCTAATGGAGAGATAGAACCCACATCTCCTGGTTGGCAGACAGATGCTTTACTACTGACCCACATGAGATGCTCTGAACTTGGATATATTTATCTAAGAAAAAGCATTTCAAATAAGTGTTGAGAAAGATTGATGTTTACAGGCCAACAAAGTCTACAGGAAGCAGACTTTATTTATCTCATAACATTTACCAAAGCAGTGTCCAGAGAGGGTGAAGAGACATTTGAATATAACATCTTCCTTGAAAATGTTTCACAAATACTGATTTTAAAAAGAATGATTAACAATCTTCTTTTTAAAATTGAAATATAGTTGATTTACATCATTGTGTTGATTTCTGCTGTACAACAGTTATAAATTTATACATTCTTTTTAATATTCTTATCCATTATGGTTTACCATAGGACATTGAATACAGTTCTCTGTGGTTGTACAATAGGAACTTGTTTTTATCCATTCTATATATAATAGCTTACATCTAGTAACCCCGACCTCCCACTCCATTGCTCCCCCAACTCCCTCCCCCTTGATAATCATGTCTCTTCTCTGTGTCTGTGAGTCTGTTTCTGTCTCACAGATAGGTTCGTTTGTGTCATATTTTAGAGTCTACATATAAATGATAAGATGCGGCATTCATCTTTGTCTCTCTGACCCACTTAGTATGAGAATCTCTAATTGCATCCATGCTGCTGCACCTGGCGTTATTTCATTCTTTCTATGGCTGAATAATACTCCACTGTGTATATGCACCACATCTTCTTAACCCATTCACTTGTCAACGGACATTTAGGTTGTTTCCATGCCTTGGTTGTTGTGAATAGTGCCCCTATGAACATAGGGGTACATGTATCTTTTTTAATTAGAGATTTGTCTGCATATATGCCCAGGAGTGGGATTGTTGATTATATGATGGTTCTATTCTTAGTTTTCTGAGGAACCTCCAAACTCTCTTTTTTTATGCTAAAAATTCATTTTTTACTTATCTGACATTCAGTTTAACTAGGCTTTCGGTATCTTTTTTTGGTGGTTTCTTTAAAATATAAATTTATTTATTTTAATTGGAGGTTAATTACTTTACCGTCTTGTATTGGTTTTGTCGTACGTCCGTACTCTTTCATAGTGACTGCACCGGCTTACACTCCCACCAGCAGTGTAACGTGGTTCCCTGTTCTTCACACCCTCTTTAACATTTGTTGTAGTTTTTCATGATGGCCGTTCTGCCTGGTGTGGGATGGTGCTTCATTGTAGCTTTTAACAAGCTTCTTTGTTATGGGACTTCTCCAGGTGCTTCATCATGCATTTTCAAGAGGGAGAAGTAGCACTTTGTATCCCACACACTTATTTGACCACTGAATGTTTTTCTCCTCACACATATGAAATCCCTCAGCAATCAAGCAGCAACCGGGGACTAATTTCATCCTCCAGAACAGTTAGTGGTCCTGGAAAACTGCCGTGCAGAGCAGACTGGTCTGCTGCTGCTGCTGCTGCTGCTGCTGCTAAGTCGCTTCAGTCGTGTCCGACCCTGTGCGACCCCGTAGACGGCAGCCCACCAGGCTCCCCCGTCCCTGGGATTCTCCAGGCAAGAACACCACAGTGAGTTGCCATTTCCTTCTCCAATGCATGAAAGTGAAAAGTGAAAGGGAAGTCGCTCAGGCGTGTCCAACTCTTCGGGACCCCATGGACTGTAGCCTACCAGGCTCCTCCGTCCATGGTATTTTCCAGGCAAGAGTACTGGAGTGGGGTGCCATCTCCTCCAACAGACTGGTCTAGAGACCATGAAATGCTGACTTTCAAATCATGGACGGATCTAGGTGCAAATTATCTCAGAGCTAAAATACACAGTTAAGAGGACTAAGATACAACAGTGTGTTAGGCATGTAGCACCTGTTTAGATGTCCCTGAGTTCACAATTAAACAAATATGTATATATATATATATAAAAAACATTAAAATATGTAAATATGCAAAAGTACTGAAACAAGAAAAAATTTGGAATAAAATCATGTTGCTGAAATTGCTTCCTATGCAAAACATAAGAATGCCATGTTCAACATTTATTTGATGTACAAAAAAATCTAAGTGATGATGAAGCAAGAAGCAAGGAGTCATGAGAGGGCAATGTTCTGAGATGGAATGGAACAAAGAAATGAAGCTGGCAACAAAATAGGCAAAGCAACAAATAACTTTTAAAAGTAACAACAGAGTGAAAAATAATTGCATCAGGAAAACCCCAAATTGTCATCATTAGAGAAAACCAAATCAGTAAAATGAGAGCAAACTCAAAAGGTTCTCCCAGTGTTGGAAGAAATGGATAATAAGAATACAATCCAAATGAATTGGCCTAGCTTCCAAAGTTCATTACCAGCTGGCCTTTGCCTGACTCTTCATTTTACCACCATCTCAACCTCTTTACTTACCACAGCCCACAGTTTAGCCTTAAATAATTACATACAACTCCCTGAATATGATGCTACTCTTTTATTACCCTAATTTAAAAGCATCAACTATGGAGTGAAATGCCATCTCAGATTTCAATTCTTCCAATGACTAACCTTATGATCCTGAAAAAATTACTTTACCTTTCTACATGTCAGGTACTCCAACTATAAAATAGGGCTCATTACTCAGCTTTTAATGTTTTTCTTCCTCTTTTCCAAAGAGCTAAATCCTACTCTCTCTAAATCTCAGTGTTTACTGTCATTCCCTGGTCTTCTGGTCTATGTTAGACATCTTAAAAATATTCAGTTTTTTAAAGACAAGGTCTGTGTCTTTATTATTTTATCTTCTAGCATCTAGAAGTGAAAGTGTTAGTCGCTCAGTCATGTCCAACTCTTGCAACTCCCATGAACTAGAGCCTGTCAGGTTCCTCTCTCCATGGAATTCTCCAGGAAAGAGTACTGGAGTGGGTTGCCATTTCCTTCTCCAGGGGATCTTTCTGACCCAGGAATCAAACCTTGTCTCCTGCATTGTAGGCAGATTCTTTATCATCTGACTCATCAGGGAAGCATCTAGAAGAGTATACATTAAAAAACCCTAATAAGTATCTATTGGAAGTGCAAATAAGTGAGTAAATTAAGAGGTTAATGATAAAAGCTGAACCTAGATAGCATATTGAAAAGCAGAGACATTACTTTGCCAACAAAGGTCCATCTAGTCAAGGCTTTGGTTTTTCCAGTGGTCATGTATGGATGCGAGAGTTGGACTATAAAGAAAGCTGAGTGCCAAAGAACTGATGCTTTTGAACTGTGGTCTTGGAGAAGACTCTTGAGAGTCCCTTGGACTGCAAGGAGATCCAACCAGTCCATTCTAAAGGAGATCAGTCCTGGATGTTCTTTGGAAGGAATGATGCTAAAACTGAAACTCCAGTACTTTGGCCACCTCATGCGAAGAACTGACTCATTGGAAAAGACTCTGATGCTGGGAGGGGTTGGGGGCAGGAGGAAAAGCGGACGACAGAGGATGAGATGGCTGGATGGCATCACCAACTCAATGGACATGAGTTTGAGTGAACTTCAGGAGATGGTGATGGACAGGGAGGACTGGCATGCTGCGATTCATGGGGTCGCAAAGAGTCAGACACAACTGTGCGACTGAATTGAACTGAACTGAATTGAACTGAATGCTAAATTTCAATCAAAACAATAAAGTCTAGCTTAAGATGGTAAGAATTACTAGGTAAATAGAAATTTATGAAGAGAAGATATTGGATGCCATGTATGAGCTTATTTTTAATCAGAAGCTAACGGTCTCAGGTTTGTTCAGTAATTTCTTGGTTTGGGTAGAAACTCTACTAGAAATCCTCTGTATTCTAGTCCAACTCTTAAATTTTAGGAGACTCTGGTTTTTAACAGATATAATTTTATGGAGGAAGTGAAATTTGAAGTGAGCTATAAAGAATGGGTTGCATTTCACTAGCAAAAAGGGAACGGGGATCCAGATTAGGGAAGAACATGTACCAAAGCATGAATGTTTCAGTTGGCTTACAGTGAAACGGAAATGAATCACTAAAGTTAGATGTAAGAAATAATGAACATCCCATAAGCTGCTAACAGAATTCACTACTGTTTGTTTTTTTATCATGTTCTATTTTGAAAACCCAGAGAAGAATCATAGTGTGAGAGTTAAATTCATATTCTCCGAAGCTAGTTGGCCTGCTTTCTGATTCCACTTCTGACTCTTAGCACTTTGGGCAAAGTTGTAAGACTCTCAGTGCCTCAATTTACTCATCGATAAAAAGAGTACAACAAAACCACTGCCCTCATGAAGAGGTTCTAATGGTTAAATAATACATGCAAGTCACTTAGAACAATGACTACCACATTTAAATGCTCAATATTGTTACTTAAGAGCACAAGACTTCCTCATGAAGATTAGGTATATATCGTTCAACCTTTAGCGTCGTTAAGCTAAGTCTTTTCTAACTTGGAATTATAGTGACTCACTACCACTTTAAGACAGTTTCCAGTACTAGCAATACTATCTTATTTAGGGTAACATGGGGCTTCATGGCATAAAAGTCAAAGGAAGACTAATTCCTGTGAGAATACCCCATGTTTATTGATGGTATTCAAAATTCCCCAATACAGATACATTAGAATGAGATTATGCTAACCAATGGGTTATTCTTGAAAGCAAAAAGTCCCTAGAAAAAATGAGAAGGAAGGGAGAAAGAGTGGGAGGAAAGGGGGAAAAGGTGGAAAGGAAAAAGAAAATAAACAGGAAACAGGGTTTAGACTTTGTTCCTATTCAACCTGGAAAAGGGCTTCCCTGATAGCTCAGTTGGTAAAGACTCCGCCTGCAATATAGGAGAGCCCGGTTCGATTCCTGGGTTGGGAAGATTTGCTAGAGAAGGGATACGCTACCCACTCTGGTATTCTGGCCTAGAGAACTATATAGTCCATGGGGTTACAAAGAGTTGGACATGACTACGCGACTTTCACTTCACTAACCTGGAAAAAATTACAGTAGAAACTGTGTAAAAACCCTAAAAACTTCTTTCTAAATCACAGTACACATGAGCCATTGGTACTGTTTGTTGTCCTGGATCGGATTTATTCAGAGTTACTGAAATATTAATCTGATCTGTGATTCGGAAAATGTTTCTCAATAAAAATATTCAAAAGCCTGAGTGCTTCTCAGCTCTCAGATGAGTTAAGATTTAACTCTGACATGAATTGAACCTCTCTCTGGGGATGCTTCTCTTTACGGGGGCTGAGATCACAGAGTTCATCCTTCCGGCACTAGCAGCTCTTTGATTTTTGTCAGGAAGGCCTGCCACCAGAGCGCAATGCATAGCAACCTGAGGGTATGTCTCCCCAGTTTCCTAATGAAAAGCTAGCCTGGAGAGTGGGGGTAGGTTGGAGGGTAAATTTCAAAGAGGGGAAAGGTCAATTCTTGGTCAAAGTATGAAGAGCTTATGGAAGAAAGAAAACTTCGAAAATAAAGCATTAACATAAATTACTGAGCACAGGCTTTCAAGTACTATAGAAAGAGATGAACCAATGCTACTACGATAAAGGGTCCCCTTTTTAAAGGATGTGTCCATCTTTGTCCTCTTCTTATTGCTTCAGAAAATTATCAGAAATGTCGGTAGATGATTCTATTTGAGCTTCTTAAAGAAAACTTTACAGGCATTGACACTTAAAGAGATTCCCGCCTCTTAAAATCAGAAAGGTGTTAAGGTCATGGGGTTAGCTTTCTGGGAAGAAAATAAAATCTAACTTTTTCAGAAGAGCCCTTACTAACTGAGGAGGAAATAGTTAAGCTAACATAACATAAAGTGCATCAGTTCAAAGATATGGGGACACAAGTCAGTGTCAATAATATGGTACATTTAATAATCCGTAAGTAAACTAAATAATTATTTCCCCAAAGTACAGATTGGGAGGGGAGAAGAGGGGCTGTTTTCTACAGGGTTTGAAGGAATAACATAACTAGCCAGTTTTCTACTACCAGAGTGATAGAAGGACAAAAATATTCCGAAGGATTCAGAAACAAAAACTCAGCAGAAAGATTATGGTGAATACTTCAGTTCATTGCAGGCAAGAAGTCAAACATAGTGGCTTTGGCCTTAGGACCCCTTTTGAAGACCCCCAAAGACCATCTTGTATATGGATTATATATTTTCAACATTTGCTCTTTTAAAAATTAAAACTGAAAAGTGTTTATATATTCATTTAAAAATAATAGCTATAAACTTGCTCTATATTAACATAAAGTGCATGTATTTTTACCAAAAATCTCTGTATTTTCCCAAACAAAAAAAAAATTATTGAGAAGAGTGACATTATCTTACACTTTTGCAAATCTCTTTTAATATCTGGCTTAATAAGACAGCTGAATTCTCTCTGCTTCTGTATTCCATCTGTTGTGATATCTTAATTTTAATTAAAAATATCAAGAAAATCTGGTCTCACACAGAAATGTAGTAGGAAAAGGAAGAAGCATTTTAACAGCCTTTTCAGATAAATCTGGGTACTCTTCTCTGATACTACACTAATATCTGACAAGTGATAGCGTCTCAAAGGTTACTTGCAATGTAGAATCTAAAACCACATCAGTGGCCTTTCCATACTCTGTTACGTTGAAATGCATTGATCAGGAGGGTATTTTGAATGGCTCTTTTATCTAGGCATGATTTGTAACATCATACATTTGTCATTTGGAAAAAATAATAGTGTGCTGGGTTATGTAGCTCTTCTATTGCAATCACATTCATTAATATCACCATTAATCTCAGAAAGAAAAAAAAAAAACACTTTAGAGATGCTGTCAAACTCACAGTAGTAGATAGGAGCTTTACAAAAACTTAATTTTTGCCTGAAAGCTTAAATTTTATTATTGGTGATAAACACTGTTTGTGATTTCCTTAAAGAGATTGTTTTTCTTCATTCATTATCAAGCAAATATTATCACCTACATTATCATAGTTTTTCTGTCAATCATTCTTTCAAATAGAAATAATGTTTCATGAAAACAAATGTGTCTAGTTCTACATAGTTCTCAAATGATCACTTAAGTTCTTTTGCCCGAGACAGTTACTGTGTTCCAGGGTACAACAGAAAGGCTTTATGCATGTTTCCTGCCTTGTCATACAGTATGAAAAAGATGTGCTCAAAGGTGAAGATTTAATACAGTAATAAGTTTTATTTTTCATCAAGAACACTCTCAGTAAAATTGTTAAAAAAAAAAAAAAAGAACTTTCAGTCCAGTTTGGTAATACTGACTGGATTCATGCTAAGGCACTTGCATTTTACCTACCACCTTTGATTTTTCATCATCCGTAAAAATGCCAGTATGAAGAAACAATGTCTTAGTGTTATCATAAAATATTTTCTTTTATTATAGAAGTTGCCAGTATGGAGCACTGTAATTCAACAACCACATACACCACAAAATGATCAGCAGCACAAGCCTAGCTGCCATCCATCACTTTGCTACTGATCCCCCTCACTCATCGCATCCAGCCCTAACCCACTTCCTCTCTGGCACCATTAATCTTGTGCCCTGTATCTCTGAGTTTGTTCTTCTCTGGTTGGGTTGTTTTTTTAGATTCCACATATGGGTAAAATCAGAAGGTATTTGTCATTCTCTGCTGACTTGTTTCACACAGCATAACCTTTAGGGTTGATGCATGTTGTTCCAAATGAAGGGTTTCATTTTGTGTGTGTGTGTGACTTAGCAGTATTTGTGTGTGTGTGTATATCGGTGGACACTTAAGTTGTTTCCATATTTTGGGTGTTACCTCATAAACCACCAAAAATATGTTGTGGACTCTCAAGGGTCCTCAAGTCATACTTTGAAAACTAATAAAAATAGAGAAAAGTTGGCTAAAGCTCAAAGAATAGCAAGTATTATGAGATACTATAGTAAGAGCAGAGGAAAAAGCTTCTGACTTTTTGCCTTTTATACTGATCAATGAGGGAGAGAATTTGGGGGACGATAGGTGCTCCTCATATCCTGAAAGAAGGCAAACATGTGCAGTCATCTTATTAAAAAAATCTGTATCTTGAGTGGAAAGAAGGAGAACTAGCTACAACTGATTGAATATAACTGTATCCACAAGGCCTTGGAAGAATTTCAGCCCAAATTAGAATAGGAGATCTCTGAACTCTAGGGAAGAATGTCTTAAAAAAAAAAAAAAATTCTAAGCAACAGACAAAATGAGGAATAAGCTAAAAATGGTTAACATTTTCCTTGTCTCAACAAGAAAAGAAGGATGGTTCCAGGTCTAAAAGAAAAATAAAAACTATACAAGAAAGTCTGATCCAAATAAGATCCAAACAAAGTATGATATGATTTGAGCAATGGATGGAAGGAAAGAAGAGAAAATCTATTTATTGATGCCTGGAAATTTCTCTTTTGAGTTAATAAGAGATTTTGACTTTGGATTTGTAGAGGAGAAAGTATCTGCACATCTTATAATAATATAAATACTATTTACTCTTTATATATGTATATAACTATACACAATTTTTAGGTTAATTATATACATATTTCAGTTAAATATACATGTTATTTACATACATGTAATTACATATGTATGTGCTCAGTCAGTCATGTCTGACTCTTTGCAACCCCATGGACAGTAGCCATGTAGCTTCAATACTGAACCAGATTGCAAGTTCCTACTCCAGGGAATCTTCCCGACCCAGAGATGGAACCCACATCTCTTGCATCTCCTGCTTTGGCAGGCAGGTTCTTTACCACTAGTGTCACCTATATAACCAAAAGACAAAATAAAGATTTCAATATGGTTGCAGAACAATGTGTTAATGTCTATATTATAGATGGTGGGCAGAAAAGATGTAGAGGGAATGGGAATCCCTGAGAATCTCCTCAGTAATGAAGAGTCAGGAATGCAATTTACAATTAACAGAAAAAGAAATACAGGGAAACTTTAAGTATTAAATATTCTTTAGCATTATAAAGTTAAGAGATTTAGAAAATCATACAACTATCATAAATTGGGAAAAGTGGGAGAGGTAGGTCTTGTGAATGAGCTAAATTTTCTTCAATAGTGCTGACTCAAGAGATAATGTTTAATTATGATAAATCCAAAAATGTGAATACAAATTATATTATTTGTGCTGGTAGTTTAGTCGCTAAGTTGTATCCATCTCTGTCACCCGTGGACTGTAGCCCACCAGGCTCCTCTGTTCATGGAATTTCCCAGGCAAGAAGACTGGAGTGGGTTGCCATTTCCATCTCCAGGGGATCTTCCTGACCCAGGGATCAAACCTGTATCTCCTGCATTGAAGGTGTTCTCCTGCATTGCAGGCAGATTGTCTACCACTGAGCCAGCAGGGAAGCCCAAATTCTATAATTTAGATGGCCTTAATATTAAAAATATTTGACAGCTATTAATATTGTGGCATAGGCACGTGATGATCAGACCAGACGTCTATATGTTTAGAGTGAAAACTGCCTGGGACACACTGGGTCTGTATCAGTTCTTTTTAAAACAGAATTGGGGGACTTCCTTGGTGGTCCAGTGGTTAAAACTCTGAGCTGCAATGCAGGGGATAGCGGTACAAACCCTATTCAAGGGACTAAGATGCTGCATGCCAGAGATATGGCCAAAAATAAATCATTCTTTTAAAAAAGAAGAAGGCTGAATTACATTTGAAAAAACAAACAAATCAACAGAATTAGGAAGATAACAACTATAAGAAATAAAGACAGGAGCAGGCCAAAAAGTAGTCAGGGCTAAGGGAGGAAACTATTGCTTTTTATTAAAAGCTTTCTCTGCTATTTTAATTTTTACTGTATGCATGTATTACTTTGATGAGAAATAATATTAATGTATAAAAAGGATTTTTCATCCTATTAGTTGTTAAAACTCTTTAAATATTGTGCCATCATTCTCCTTAACATCTGTAAGCAATTGATGTTCAGTAGAAATAAATTTCATAAAATATCTCCTTAGTAAACATTTCCTTGGTTTAGTAGCAGGCTTTTTAATGTATCCTCATATATATTCTCAAGCATATATAATGGAATTACTTCAAATTTTAATTTAAAAGATAATTCATACTTTTATTTCTTTCTCATGATGACAGGGAAGCAAAGGAAAGTGTCCTAAAACATATAGCTTGTCTCTAGGGCACATTCCTTTAAAAGTTATCAATGCTTTTAAATGGTAGGAGAACCTCCTTACCAAAATTAAAGATGATGTTGGGGATTTTATTTTACTTTTAATGAATAGGCTCCAATGACCCATAACTTGTATCTCTATGGCACAATTAACTATCCTTACTGTTCTTTAGATCACCACAGAGAACAAGAGGCCTACAATAATTACTAGAAGATGTATTTTGAGGACATTGCTTTACTTGAATTTATGAGTAGCACAATTAGTCACAGATATTGTCGGCTACAAGAAATAAGTCCATGAAAAATAGTCTCCTAAGTAACATAGATGCCTATGCTAAGAATTATTTGCATGTTGGACTAATTCATTCTGAAGGTATATGAAGTCAGTAAAGGAAATTATGTAGTAAAAGTTATCAAAACATGAAACTTACTTGCCATTTTCATATGTTTCAAAACCTAGAATTTTGTAAAGTTTTGTGTACATTTATAGATGTGAAAAAAATGTTTATAATATTGGACAGTTGTTTGTTACAAGGTATAGAGGTATGGGAAGTGGACAAGTCAGGATACCAGAAAGTTCGGGTTCACTTGGAGGAGGGCCAGACACAAATTTAAAGTTACAGTCCATCTAACCAATACCTCCATCTTGAGTCAACTTCCTCAATGTGTTATATATCAGTGTCTTTGTATAGTAGTTTGGGTCTCCAGGGTCAAATAAAACAGCATTTCAGGTCACATGGCTCTATTCTTTTGTAAGTTTCAAACATTCAATTTACAGTTCCTTCTTTACTTATGCTTATTATTTAATTTTATAGATTTCATGCAATATAAATATAATGTTTATTACATAGTTTAGTCAGACCTATCAAAAAAGTGGAATTTCTACATGTAGGCACATAATATAACTATGAGAAATGGAAATGAAATCTTCCCTTTAGTGAGCATATTAAATTATTCAAATCGAATAGCTTTCCGTCTGTACACATATGTCTACAACAGCCTAATCAAAAGCAAAGATAGAAAGTTAATAATTCAAAGCTTTGGTTATCTTTAATCAAATAGGTGGACTTTTGAGGCTATAAAAGTCATATATATATAAATATGTAAAGTACATAAATATATAAAAAGTCTGAAAGAATATTGCTAGAGGCTTGTATTTATTTAAAGTACCAATTAAGTCTTGAGTCATTTGTTAAAACCATGAGTTCTAGCAAACATCTGTAGGAAGATATCAAAATTAGTCTTAGACTTAGTATAGGTTTATCAGCTGAAGCAACAAGTTTACATAAGTCATATTACTAAAGTATTTGTTTTTGTCCTATAGTTAAAGTATTTAGAAGCAGAGTTCTTAGGGTCTTAGGATATGACAAATGAAAGTGTATTAAAATCTGTTTTAAAGCACATTATTTCTACCTAAGAAAGCAAATTTAATGCACTAGGTTCTTCCCCATTCATTCAATTACTTATTCACCATTCATCTCATAAATATTTATTGAGCTCCCTGCTCCTACACTACTGTAGGGAAAGCAGAAGCATAAAGTATATGGCCATAATAGCATGCGATAAGTGCTCTAGGTTATTTACCAAGTTAGGCCATTCATGAGAACAAATAAGTTAATTACAAAAAGTCCCTCAATAATGTTACTTCCAAAGTAACTGGGTTTAAAAATAAAAAGTTGCCTACATTAGGCTTCATTATACTGTAAAAGAACTGGTGAATGAAAAACTCTAGAATTATTATATTTACATTAAGGAAAATTAGGCAAGATGCCTATCTTCTTAACTTCATATTCATTTAATGGATGTTCATTCTTCATCTTTTCTCTTCAGTTATATAAATACTTAAAAGGCATTATAACAGGTTCATTTTAATAAGAGAAAGGACAATCATATAGAAAATGGCTAAATTATTCCCAGTTTAGGGTTTCACTGTTTATTTATTTATTTATTTTTGCCTCGGGCTTTGGGGACATTAAGGCCATGTTATAAATCCTGGTCACTGCTTTTTCTAAAGAGCAAAAATGAGAGTTTATTAGCATCTCAGTGGTTGCCTCAATAATGACAAAACAGTTGCTCATTACTGCTCATTAGTTTCATATTAGATTCATTTGCAATAGCAATACATCTTCTATTCATACTCGATTGCAAAACACCCGATATGATTTGACACCTGCTGTACAATAGAATTCATTAGATAGTAATAACATAAATAGAAATTCAGGAGCTGGACTTCTATTTGCCTCTCTGATGACTCTGAACAGGAAAAGGCCTCTGAAATCATCTAGGCTAGAATAAGATAAACATGCACAGCAGATAATCAAGGTTTTCAAATACCAATTTTTTCTGTCTATAGCAATGTTCTATAATACAATGTAATATTTTTATGAGTGACATAATTTCCAAAATAATAAAGCATCCTACTATACAGATGAAGTGAAATGTTATTTTAAAAACCATTGAATAAAAAACAGCCTAAGATTTTTTTAAATCACAAGATAGACCAAATTTGTTCTCATATACTTCATATTTTTCATACATTTATGCTCTAATTCATGGGAAGGAATCAGGTTTCAAAATGTACCTAAACATTACTTCTGATATTCAATTATGTTTGTTTACTTGAATTCTTGTAAATATTGCTACATGTCACTGAATATAATAAAAGAAGAGGATTTCAAATAGCATTCTTTTGTTTAGATTCATGTCCTCTAAATCACCTAAGTGCAACACAGAAATCCAAAATGAATGACTGCTCTTGCTCACCAGAAATGTTTTAGGGAAATCTAAAGTGCTTTGCTTCAGGTAAGAAAGTCAACTGTTAACTTTTTTATATTTCCATTTCCATTTCTTCCTCTGAAGGAGGAGCTGAATTTGGATAGGTGGAAACTGGGGAACAAATATTTTAGAGAAGAGAAAAGAACTGCCCTCAGTTTAGAAGTAGAAATGAGCATAGGAAATATTGATGATGTCTACAATAGCTATTTTACAATATATTGGGTTAGCCAAAAACTTCATTTGAGTTTTCATATGCTGTTACAGGAAAAAAAAAGTCCAAAAGAACTTTTTGGCCAACCAAATATTTAAAGCTTGTAAATAAGATATTTTCCTATATATGCTGCCTCTTTTCAGACATCAGAAAAAGTTTTTAAAAAGTCACATTACTAAAATATGTGTCATGAGCCATGAACAAGTCATTCTGTTCCATTTCACAACCATTTTTTTAGGTATTCACACTATTCCAGGGGTTATGAGGCCATGATATTCATACTTTGTGCAAGCAGAATTTAACAACACTTTGCCATTTCCATCAAATTATAAACTCCAAAGAATCTCAATATTGGCCAACTTTTTGGCCAACCCAATATTTAAAATTTTTAAATATACTGCCTTTTTTGCAGACATCAGAATATGGTGGTCCCCTTTATTCAGGGTTTTATTTCATAATTTTAGTTACCTGCTGTCAACCATGGTCCAAAGATGTTATTTTATTCCTTAATATTCCTCAATAATGATTGATTTTCTTCAATTTTATCTTTTATCAAAAAACTAATACTCAAAGCAAAGAGTAGAAATGTTTCTAACTCTTTTATATATGTGGTTGTATTGGCTAAGTTTTAATTGGCTACATAAATAAAACTTCTCTCAGATAAACATTTACCTGGGTTTTTTCACTGAATCAGACAAAGAATCCAAACATTTTGCTTTGTGAAATATCAAAAATTTTGAAGTTGATCACAGAGTGTTGAGACATAAACTAGTTCTTCCAGTCCAGTAGAAAACCATTTTTAAAACTGTATAAGTAATAGTCTATCATATTCTCAGCAGTCACAGTGAATGTAAAGACTTAAAGACTAGCTAGCTAGCCACTATTCTAATTCCAAAGGCCAATTAGTTGACCATTTAGTCTAATTTCAGAGTTGAAAAGCAAAGAAATTCCAAAATATTCAGGCATTAACATTCATGTGATGAAGATTTGCAGTTTTACTGATCATCTAGAAAGTATTCATCAAGAATTGTCAAATACACTGTCTTCTGTTTGATATGTCTTTATAAATTAGCATGGTCAGTATGAAGGGATTTAGATGCAAAAACTCTTTTGCCAGGGAAACCAGGCTTACATAGGGGTTAATTTATTAAAAGAAAAAATATCTAAGATGATATAGCTATTAATACGTTAAAAAATCATCAAAATGGATTGCTTTTCTTTAAAAATCATTGATTTCATTTTTTCAAAAGCAATGTAAGCTCAGTAGAAAATCTGAAAAATTTAGAAAGGGCACAGATTAAAATTAAAATAATTTCAAGTTCCAATATGAATTTCTAAATACTTTTTAGAAAGCATTTACTTTTTGATACATTTATTTCTAATCTTCCAAGTATTAATTTGGTTTACAAAATAGGGATTATATTGGGTACTGTTTTTAACAATAGGATAGTTAAATGTAAAATGTCAATAAGTGAAGTAAAGAGCAACTTAAACCTAACTGAATAAAAGTTAACATGCAAAATAAATCTGATGAAATGATATAAAAATCTAGTAAGAAGAAAAACTATAAGACATAAAAGAGGAATTAAAAACATGGAAGAACAATTGAAAATGTCAGTAACAGCATTCAAAAAGATAAAATGTGAACATTCTTCCAGAGTTGTTTTAAGCATCAAAACTCAGATTAAGAATACCAGTCAATCTTAAACAGACTTAAAATTTTTAGACACAATTGTATATTAATAATTTTAGGTAAATAAAGTGAGTGAGTGAAGTGAAGGTCGCTCAGTCGTGTCCAGCTCTTTGCTATCCCATGGACTGTATATCCATGGAATTCTCCAGGTAAGAATATTGGAATGAGTAGTCTTTCCCTTCTCCAGGGGATCTTCCTGACCCAGGGATCGAACCCAGATCTCCTGCATTGCAAGCAGATTCTTTACCAGTTGAGCTACAAAAAAACAGCATACATAATGAAAATATTTCAAAAGTTTCTGGCAATGGTTTAAAAAAAAAAAAATNTTCTCCAGGTAAGAATATTGGAATGAGTAGTCTTTCCCTTCTCCAGGGGATCTTCCTGACCCAGGGATCGAACCCAGATCTCCTGCATTGCAAGCAGATTCTTTACCAGTTGAGCTACAAAAAAACAGCATACATAATGAAAATATTTCAAAAGTTTCTGGCAATGGTTTAAAAAAAAAAAAATTGAGTAGAGAGTCCTATTTCAAATAATTGGGAACTTGGAAATTTTGACCAGTCTTCCTCTAAGAACTAGGAAATTTGAACAACAACAAAAAAATTGTTTCAAATCATTAGATGGTAACAGGCATTGAAAATTTATGTATCAAAGATAGAAAATGAAAAAAGAAACTCAGAATGTAAAACCCAGGCATTTGTTTGCTTTCTCCTTAAAAACTTATACTGATTCTGGAAAATCTAATCCACCTGAGAAACGGAGCAGAGATTTCACTGGACTTGTGAAGACAGAGAAAAATTAGCATGTATAGTCTGCAAAAATATGGAATCTGGGGGAGCTAGGGCATGGGAAGTCTACTGGGCTACAAACAAGGAGTAAGGGTGAACCAGACAGACCTTTCTTTTTAGAGACTGAAGCTTAGCTTTGAGTAAAACTAATATTTGATTGATTTGAGGTAATCAGGAATTGTTGATTGTTTCTACTAGCTTTCTAAACTTCCCTGGTGGCTCAGACAGTGAAGCGTCTTGCTTCCAATGCAGGAGACCTGGGTTCAATCCCTGGGTCGGGAAGATCCTCTGGAGAAGGAAATGGCAACCCACTCCAGTACTCTTGCCTGGAAAATCCCATGGACAGAGGCGCATGGTGGGCTATAGTCCACAGGGTCTCAAAGAGTCAGACACGACTGAGGGAGTTCACTTCACTAACTTTCTACCAGAAGCAAATATGAATTATCTATGGAAGACAGCAACATCATCCTGTATCTCAAGTATCTTAATATCTGTCACTCAATCAATAAAAAGCATATATATGAAGAAAAAAGATAAAGTGACCTAAACTAAAAGAACCAATAGGCACTAAATATTTATAAAGATTGATTTCTTTCTTACTTTTATTGGGTAGGCCAAAGGTTTGTTTGGTTTTTTGCAAGGGATGGCTCTAGCCTTTAGTCATTTTTAACTTAATTCAAAACAACTTCATTACATTGTATTGTGACAGCTGTCATATTAACATGCATTTTTTAAAAACTTACCAGAATTGGTGAATTTTTGCGTAGACATTTTAATATTGAAAATGGGAAAAAAAAAAAACAACAGCAAGTCTTTTAGCATATGATGCTTTGTTAGGGCTTCCCAGGTGGCATAGTAGTAAATAATCTGCCTGCCAATGCAGTAGGTGCAAGAGACGTGGGTTTGATCCTCGGGTTGGGAAGACACCCCAGAGAAGGAAATGGCAACCCACTCCAGTATTCTTGCCTGGAAAATTCCATGGACAGAGGAGCCTGGTGGGCTACAGTCCATGGGGTCACAAAGAGTCAGACACAATTGAGAGACTGAGCACAACCACACGTGCTTAATTATTTCAAGAAAGGTAAAAATACAACTGAAACACACACAAAAACACGATTTTGATTTNCCTGGAAAATTCCATGGACAGAGGAGCCTGGTGGGCTACAGTCCATGGGGTCACAAAGAGTCAGACACAATTGAGAGACTGAGCACAACCACACGTGCTTAATTATTTCAAGAAAGGTAAAAATACAACTGAAACACACACAAAAACACGATTTTGATTTGTGCCATGTATGAAGAAAATGCTATGACCAATTGAAATGTCAAAAGTTGTTTGCAAAGTTTTGTGCTTGCGATTTCTCACCAGACAATACTCCTTGTTCAGGTAGACTAGTTGAAGTTGATAGCAATCAAATCGAGACATTAACTGAGAATAATCAGTTATACCACACAGGAGATAGCCAACATATTCAGAATATCCAAATCAGGAGGTTAAAATAATTTGTACCTGCTTGATTATATTAATCACTTTGATGTTTGAATTCTATGTAAGTTAAGCAGAGGGGGAAAAACCTTCTTGACTGTATTTCTACAGGCAATTTTCTACTTAAATGTAATGAAGATGTTCTCTTTTAAAAACAAATTGTGATGGGGAATGATAAGTGGATACAGCTTATCATGTGGAATCCATGGGGCAGGTGAAATCAGTCACCACCAACCACACCAAAGGCCAGTCTTCATGCAAAGAAGGTGATGTGTGTATATGGTGGGATTGGAAGGGAGTTCTCTCAGTTCCTTCCAGAAAACTAGACTATTAATTCCAACAAGTACTGCTTCAAGTTGCGTTCAACTGAAGTCAGCCATGGATAAAAGATTACAGATTTAGTCAACAGAAAATACATAATCTTCCATCAAGGAGACCACATGTTTCTTTGATGACCAGGTGAAAACTGTTACAGCTTGACTGGGAAGTTCTGATTCATCAGCCATATTCACTAGACATTGCACCTTCATATATCCATGTATTTCAGCCTTTACAAAATTATCTTGATGAAAAAAGTCAATTCCCTGAAAGGCTATAAAGGGAAGTTGGTATAGTTCTTTGTTCAAAAAGAACTAATGTTTTGGGAAGATGGAATTACAAAGTTGTCTGAAAAAATGGCAAAAGGTAGTGAAACAAAATGATGAATATGTTGATCAAAGAAAATTATCTTTTGTTTTTACTTAAAAACCAAAGGAAATTTTTTGCAAATCCAGTAGTTTAAAAATAATATAATAGATCTTGTATGTCTTCTTATACCTGATCACTTTGCTTTCACATCACCTGTGATTTCACACCTTGAATTATATGCACATTTTATTTAATTTCTAATTTGATGTTCTACTGTGTCAGTTTTGATCATTCTCTTTGCATGTCATCTGCTATTTCAGACTATTCCAGTTTCCTTTTATTCCTAAAGCCAAGCCCATATTTTATTGAAATTGTAAAGACTACAACATAGTTGCTAATTTTTTTCCAAAGGTAGGTAGGGTTTAGATATGCATTGACTAATGAGATTATGTTTTGTTGACTCCTCATGTTGATTTTTTTTTTCTGAATATCTCATTCTTTAATGAAGAGCAACCAGTATATCCAGGCCTACATGTTGTAAATTGACAATGTGAATATGCATTCCAAATTTTCTTCTACTCAGAGTCTACTGGGATACTGACAAAATTCTCCTCTCATATTAATCTGGAGAAAAAAACATGTGTACTCTCAAGTTTACAGTTTCTGGTTAATGCTTATTTGGTGCAACTGAGACAGAATTGTTTTATCCCCACTGTTGTTATTGTTGACTCACTCAGTCGTGTCTGACTCTTTGCAACCCCATGGACTGCAGCTTGCCAGGCTTCCCTGTCCTACACTATCTCCTGGATTTTGCTCAGATTCATGTCCATTGAGTTGATGATGCCATCCAACCATCTCATCCTCTGTTGCCCCCTTTTTCTGTTGCCTACAATCTGTCCCAGCATCAGAGTCTTTGTCATTGAGTTGGCTCTTCACATCAGGTGGCCAAACTGTAGGAGCTTCAGCTTCAGCCTCAGTCCTTCCAATGAATATTTCCTTTATGACTGACTGATTTGATATCCTTGCAGTCCAAGGGACTCTTAAGGGTCTTGTCCAGCATCACAGTTCAAAAGCATCAATTCTTTGGCACTCATTCAGCCTTCTTTATGGTCCAACTCTCACATCCATATATGACTACTGGAAAAACTATAGTTTTGACTGTATGGACACATCCCAGCTTTTTAATATGCTACCTAGGTTTGTCATAGCATCTCTTCCATGGCAGCAGTCACAATCCACAGTGATTTTGGAGGCCAAGAAAATAAAATCTGTCACCATTTCCATTGTTTCCCCATCTATTTGCCATGAAGTGATGGGACCAGATGCCATGATCTTAGTTTTTTGAACGTTGAGTTTAAGCCAACTTTTTCACGCTCTTCTTTCACCTTCATCAAGAGGCTAGTTCCTTTCTGCTTTATGCCATAGAGCGGTGTCATCTGCATCTGAGGTTATTGATATTTCTCCAGGCAATCTTGATTCCAACTTGAACTTTATCCAGCCCAGAATTTCACATGATGTACTCTGCATGTAAGTTAAATAATATATAATAATATAGGGTGACAATATATAGTTTTGATGTACTCTTTCCCAATTTTGAAACAGTCCATTATTCCATATCCCATCCTAACTGTTGCTTCTTGATCAACATATAGATTTCTTGGGAAGCAAAGGCAACCTTGTATTCCCATCTCTTTAAGAATGTTCCACAGTTTTTGTGATCCACACAGTCAAAGGCTTTAGCGTAATCAGTAAAGCAGAAGTAGATGTATTTCTGGAATTCTCTTGCTTTTTCTATGATCCAGTGGATGTTGGGAATTTGATCTCTGGTTCCTCTGCATTTCCTCAGGTTCCTCTTATCTCCACTACCTGGTTCCTTTACAGAGGTCAGCCTGGTGTATTGTTTAAGAGCATAGTATCTCAAAACATATCATTCAGGTTCAAACCCAGCTCTGCAACCTATTGGAGGTGTGACCTTGGGCAAATCACTTAGCTTGTCTCTGCTTTAATTAGCATAGTTCTAAAATAGAGATGATAATCCTTACCTCACAGTGCTGCTATAATTCTGTGGCAAATGAATGTGCCTGCTTATTAATTTATGTTTGGGTCTTTAATATTTTTTTTAATTTATTTTTAATTGAAGGATAATTGCTTTACAATGTTGTGTTGATTTTTGCTGTACAACAGCATGAATCATCCATAAGTACATGTACATCCCCTACCTCTTTATCTTCCCTCCCACCTCCCCATCCTACCCCTCTAGATCATCACAGAGCACGGGGCTAAGCTCCCCGTGGTGTACAGCAACTTCCCACTATCTGTTTTACACATGGCTACTCAGTTCATCCCACCCTCTCCTTCTCCTGCTTGCCAGTTGAAAATAAAAATCTCTACACAGTACTAATTCCCTTAATTCCCTATGTTTTTCTATTTCTAGTCTCACTTACAGCTGATTTAATATCCAGGCATTGTAGGTGTCATCTGTCCCTATTCACCTCTGTCTAGTTTACATTCTATGTCTTTCAGACACTCAGTTGATGGGAAATTTAATGTTGGTCAATTTTGTTTGCCTTAGCTAGGGGAATAATCTCTTTGTGGTTGAACACAGGCGTCCATTTCTGATATAGGAATGGGGAATAGGGACTCATTCCCATCTACTATCTGCCTGTCCAGGCAACACTTTTGGGGGCCCAGACATGAGTGCCACCCTTCTCAATCTGATACTTTTGCAAAATTAATACTTTAAGTTTGGCAACTCTCTGTATCCTTCCCCCTCATAGAAGACTCTATGGCCTCACTTTATAAAGATGAAAGAACTGAGGTTCAGAGAAACTTAACATCACAAAGCTAGTAAATGGAAGAGCTAGACTTACTTTCACTCCATCATACTACAAATGATTCCTCCTCTACCCTCAAACTGGGTCAACTTTTGTTGTTCCCTACATCATTAATGATGCCACTATTCCTCTAGTTTTGTGGACTAAATTTCTGAGTTCACCTTAACACTTCCTGGTCCCTCATCATTGCTCATGTCCCATTCATTTTCCACTCTTGTTTATTTCACTTCTGAAATAGAACTAAAGCCATCCGCTTCTCTTCCTTTCTACCTCCACAATATCAGTGCATGTAGGCATCATCTTTCCCAGGACCCCTTCCTTAGGCTAACCCACATTCACTCTGATGGTCCCCGATCTATCCTCCAGGACACTGTCGATGTAGTTTCTCTCATTGTTGAAAACTCCCAGACACAGTTAGGCCATTTCCTACCGCTCCCGTCACTGACTCACATCCTTTCCTACCACCTCTCAGTTTAAGCATCCCTTTCTTGAGGAAGCTTTCTCTGATTTCCCTTGATTACCTGAATCCTTCCAGGTTAATTGTGTCTTGTCTGCCTCTACGCTGCCCAGAATGATATCTCTAAAAAGACAGGGAATTTTCTCTATATGTTTACCTAAAGCAGTGCTTGGCCCAGAATAGGCCCTCAATTAAATATTTAACACATTATTCACTTTATAGTAAAGTTGCAACTCTACAAGTGTTCCGGTGTTCTCAGAGGCTTTTCAGTGGGAGCTTTATCAGACAAAGCTTAGCTGAACACTGTAGCTTGGAAGTCAAGTGCATTATTTTAAGAGCTAGTCATTTGGACTTTCTGCAATCAGTCAGTCAGTCAGTCAATTCAGTCACTCAGTCGTGTCCGACTCTTTGCGACCCCATGAATCGCAGCACGCCAGGCCTCCCTGTCCATCACCAACTCTCGGAGTTCACCCAGACTCGCGTCCATCGAGTCAGTGATGCCATCCAGCCATCTCATCCTCGGTCGTCTCCTTCTCCTCCTGCTCCCAATCCCTCCCAGCATCAGAGTCTTTTCCAATGAGTCAACTCTTCGCATGAGGTGGCCAAAGTACTGGAGTTTCAGCTTTAGTATCATTCCTTCCAAAGAAATCCCAGGGCTGATCTCCTTCAGAATGGACTGGTTGGATCTCCTTGCAATACATATCAGATTTTTAAAAAATATATATTTAACAGCCCAGAGCATCTTTTCTTTGGTAATGTCAGAGAAGTCACTGAATTTGAAGTCACTGAATTTGCATTAGGAGCAGCAAGTTTCCCCCAAACAGTGGCTGCCTTAGGGCAAGGGCAAACTTCAGCAATCCTGGCTGGACTGGGTTGGTCATAGACTCTGCACTAGATATACCACCCAATGGAATTGGTTTTGGTTACTAATATTCATGACATTCCTTTTAGGGTTTTTTTCCCAATTCTTTTCAGTTCTAAAGTTCTTACTCTATTTATGATGATTTCAACTGCCAGTCAAAAAGCTTCTATCCAAAACTACTAGCTGAGAAGATACTTGAATTGGAATTTCTATTAATAAGTATTGTAAACAATGACTTAGTGGCATTCATCGGATAAGTTATATTAAATCATGGAAGAAAGACACAAGATGTGTCTGGTGTGTTTTTCCTCCTGATGGCTTTTTTCCCTGCCTAATAATAGTCATTAAATTGTTAAGATGGTAAGAGATGTGTGAAAGTGAAAGTGAAGTATTTCAGTTGTGTCCGACTCTTTGTGACCCCCATGGACTGTAGCCTACCAGGCTCCTCTGTCTAAGGGATATTCCAGGCAAAAGTACTGGAGTGGATTGCCATTTCCTTCTCCAGGTGATCTTCCCAACCCAGGGATTGAGCCCAGGTCTCCCACATTGTAGGCAGATGCTTTACCATCTGAGCCACCAGGGAAGCCCAAGAGAGATGTGTTCATGGCATTTACTCCTCCTGACATTTCATTTTTGGGTCTTGTTAATATACTGGGAGATTAAAACCAGTTCCACAAAATGAAATTGTTAACAGTTGAAATTCAGGGGTTCTCATTGTTATGCCACAAGTTCAAATTCATAAAATCCGAGCCACCAGGGAAGCCCTCTTGTTAATACACTGGGAGATTAAAACCAGTTCCACAAAATGAAATTGTTAACAGTTGAAATTCGAGGGTTCTCATTGTTATGCCACAAATTCAAATTCATAAAATCATTTGCTTACATAAATGCTATTATCTGAACTAAATATCACTTACTATATGGAAAGCAATATCTGCATATGTCATTCTCCAACAACAGTTCTCTAAATCTCCGATACCAGCTGGGTATTCTACAGTTCATTCATATTCTGACACTAACTACCCAGAGTTAGCATCAGACTCCATAGATATAACAGCTCAATCACGTAAGACTACATTCACTTCAGACACCCAGACACTTCCTGGGTCCTACACTTCTGTCAGACTTGTCTAAAATTCAGGAGCTCCGACAACCTACCTCTACCCTCAGCTTCAGTAATTATTAATAGAATGATTCATAGCTCTCAGAAAAATCACTGTACCTGGATTACTGGCTTATTGTAAAGGTTACCAGTCAGCCAAATGGTTAAGATGCATGGGACATGGTATTAGGAGGAAGGAGCAGAGCTTTCAGGCCTTCTCCAGGAGAGCCACCCTCCCAGCACGTTGAGGTGTTTACCAGCACAAAGCTCCCTGAATCGCACTGGTTTTCAAGGTCTTATTCCTTAGACCTGCTTGATTAAATCATTGATCACAGGTGATTAAACTCTANAAGGAGCAGAGCTTTCAGGCCTTCTCCAGGAGAGCCACCCTCCCAGCACGTTGAGGTGTTTACCAGCACAAAGCTCCCTGAATCGCACTGGTTTTCAAGGTCTTATTCCTTAGACCTGCTTGATTAAATCATTGATCACAGGTGATTAAACTCTATTCCCAGCCACTTTCCCCTACAAGTATGGCCAGTTTCTCCCTTGAAATTATCTAAAGGGCCACCTTGAGTCACTTCTTGAGCATAAACTCACAGTGAAAAAAGTTCATTTCTATGAACAACAAAAGACACTCCATCACTCAGGAAATTCCAAGGATTTTTAGGAGCTTTGTGACAGGAACCACGAATAAAAACCAATATTTTTGTACAAGCCTGGGTAAATCATGTTTACTAACAGATACTTTGCATGTTATATCTAAATAATACTATTTTTGTTACTATTCGGTAGCCACATACTTTGAATTTTTTAATGAAAAAAATAAATCTTCCAGTATGTTTTAATGTGGCAAAAACTTTGTTAAACAATCCAGTATCTAAAAAAATCCAAATTATGCAGGGTTTCAAATCATCCCTAGGAGGAAGTAGGTTTATGGAGAATAATAATATTTCCAAAAAAAGTGAAATTTAATTTTAAATTATTTTAATTCCAAGTTTTCCTTATTTATTTATTTGGCTATGCTGTCTTAGTTGCAGTTTGCATGAGCTTCAGTCTTTGTTGCAGCATGGGGAATGTTTAGTTGCAACATGTGGGATCTAATTCCCTGACCACAGATCAAACCCAGGTCCCCTGCATTAGGAGCGCAATCTTAGCCACTGGACCACCAGGGAAGTCCCTTAATTTCTGTTGTAGGTGAACAAAATTAAACAAAAAATAATCAAGAAGAAAAATAATTACGGTCTCTGTTTTTGTAATGCCAACACATTTTAATGGTGAAATATGAAAATAGAAATATAAAATGATCTATAAATATTATAACCAAAGTTTGATTTTTACCATGAGAGTTGGACTGTGAATAAAGCTGAGGCCCAAGAATCGATGCTTTTGAACTGTGGTGTTGGAGAAGACTCTTGAGAGTCCCTTGGACTGCAAGGAGATCCAACCAGTCCATTCTGAAGATCAGTCCTGGGTGTTCATTGGAAGGACTGATGTTGAAGCTGAAGCTCCAATATTTTGGCCACCTCATGCAAAGAGTTGACTCATTGGAAAAGACTCTGATGCTGGGAGGGATTGGGGACAGGAGGAAAAGGGGACGACAGAGGATGAGATGGCTGAATGGCATCACCAACTCAATGGACGTGAGTTTGAGTGAACTCTGGGAGATGGTGATGGACAGGCAGGCCTGGCATGCTGCGATTCATGAGGTCGCAAAGAGTCGGACAGGACTGAGCAACTGAACTGAAACTGTATAAGTGGACTTACAAAAGGCATTTTTGTAACTTCCAGCTACATTTATTTGTATCTGTTCTTTGCACATTTACTAAGGCCATCAAAAATGCATGAGAGAGCAGTGGCAGAACACTTGGTCTAGATAATATATTTACATATTCTGATTGCTAATACCCTATGTGATGTTGAAAAAAATAAGTAAATTAAAATGTCTTCTAGTGCTAGCCTTGTAGAGAATTTAATTTCGATTATCTAAAAAAATTTTTGAATATGTAGTTCCCTTTCTATATTTTTAAATAAGTAATACTTGCTAAAGAGTTTTGTAAAAAGAGACAGGTATAGTAACTTGTTCAATACAAACTGATTAAATTTTCCATGTTATTTTTATATTGAACTGCAATATGTTCTCAATTTACTCAAATTTTGCACATGTTATAGGCTGTCTCTTATACACATCTAGATGTGTATAAGAGACAGGGTTTAGATATGCATTGACTAATGAGATTATGTTTTGTTGACTCCTCATGTTGATTTTTTTTTTCTGAATATCTCATTCTTTAATGAAGAGCAACCAGTATATCCAGGCCTACATGTTGTAAATTGACAATGTGAATATGCATTCCAAATTTTCTTCTACTCANCAAGGATTTAATAGCAGCTATTCTTAGCAGAGATAATTCTTTGCTAATTAGTTCATATTATCAGTTTTTAAAAACTGATACATGTACTAAAAAGTCATGCACAAACTTGGGAACATACTATGTTGTAATTTGCTCTAGCTGGTGCCCTTTTCTATCTTCCTAAAGAGATAAACCACTGAATCTATACAATGTACATTGGGCAATAGCAGTGTAAATTATCACTACTATATGAGCAAGTATAATTCCAATTAATACAATGTCCTTTGTTATATTTAAATACCTATCTTAATTTGTATTATGAGGTTTTCTCTGATTATTAATTTTCGATTCACTCCTTTTTCTTTTTCTAGAGTTAAGTCTCTGGGCTCTTGAGTTATACTGCCTAACTCTACCACTTACAAATCTTCAATCTTTGAACAAGTTATTTAACTGTTCTGTGCCTTGGTTTCCTCATCTGTAAAATGGAGAACATATTAGCATTCACCTAATAATGCCATTGTGAGGATAACGTCTCATCACATTTAAAGGATAAAAAAAGACTCTAGCACATAATAAAAGGTTAGCAAACACGAATTATTATTGATAGTCTTATCACCATATTCCTATAGAACTTCTAATTTATAGACTCTTTATTGTATTTCAATTTTGAATAGGGTTTGCATTTAAATACAATCTTTTAAAATTTCTAAATTGCTACATTTGCATGGATGCCATGTTTTCTAGACTCTTGTGGGGAACATGAACTGGAGAGTTTTGAAAATTTGCTCCTGTTTCTTGAAATAAATCTGTTTTGTTAGCGCCAAAGAATATTTGCTTTATCTCCTCACAATGGTTTCCCTCCCCAGAATTACTAAATATTTCTGTTGGCCTGATGATTTTTCTGTTGGTTCAACTTTACAGAGTGAGACTCTTGTTCAGTTGGGAAAGTTGATGTGGGATCAGTCAGCAGTTAGGTAGGTTTCATTTCTGTTTTAGCTACAGTAAAAGGGGAAAAGGAAACATCTTCATTTTCTGAGGCCTTATTTTGCTGGATCTGAGTCCCAAGTGCCTTCAGGAGTTGTCTGGGAGAAGGACCCACATGACAAACATTTCTGCTGTGGAAAGAGCGTTTCTTTTCCACAGTTGTTGAATCCCAAATTATAGGTGAGCACCTGGCCCTGCCTTTTCCACCTAACAGTACTAATCTCACAGGTGGTCTGTTGTGACACCAGCCACTCAGCCAGTTTTTTCTCTTGGTACCCTGTATTATTTGCCCTCCAATTACTCACTACTGGAGGGGACTAAATCAGCAGGGTCTGTTCAGAGATTGGATTTTGTCAACGACTGTTAGGCAATCTTGTTTTCTTATTTCCCACATGAACTTTTTTTGTTGTAAGTGCCTTATCACAAACTAGTTTTTTACGGCATTCCATCTACTCCCATCTGCAATAGATTTTGTAGGGACGGTCCTCTAACATGGGCCTCTTAATGGACTTCTTTCCTGTTATGCAACATGTTAATGATTTAAAAAAATTTTTTCCCATTATTTATATTTCTTTGACCAATTTCTTGGAACAGTGTTAAATATATGTGCTCACATTACTATCCTAAAATGCAAATCTCCTGTTTTCTTTTCTTTTAAAAAAAAAAAGGGAGATCCTTACTTTTCCAAAGCACTGACATTAGTGTATTATGGAACCAAATTTGAAATATGTGATTAACTATGTGATACATCCCCTTGAAAATGTAAGTTACCTTATTTCTTGTTAATTATAGTAAGGCCATTCTCTTGGATTTGTTGTTGAATTTCTGTTAAACAAATAAGCAAGATACCATGAATTTTTAAGCTGCTACTTGATAATTATATGAAAATATTCATAGAATATGTTGCAATATAATAGAGACAACAAATGGGTAGAAAATAATCTCTTTTGAATATTAGAAAATAGAAAATATATTTTCAAAAACAAGAGCTTCGAATCTACTATATTAAGTCCAGTTCTTCAATGAGAGAGAAGTTTTACTTGGTCCATCCTACCTTGTTAATTCTAAAAGATCTTATTTTATAAATCGTGTACGTGAGTGTTTTTCTCTTTCTAAACTTCATGTTCATTTGCAGCAAATATTTGTTAAGGTCTTATGTTCCTAAAATTTGTGTTTCAAAAGGTATTTTTTCATTTATAAATGTAGCGTGATATTGTAATATACTTTTTTTTCAAATTATAACACTTCTGCAGAAATTCTGATATGCCCTGCAGGCTACTTAAGTATACATCTGACTTCTCTCTAATTCCTCTGAATAAAAATGCTAGTCTAAAAGAAAAACACTGGTTTATATGAAGAAAGTAAATCAAAATCTTTGTTTTGCTTATTTATTTTTATAGTAGAGATATTGTCTGGCTAAGAACCAAACTCTGATTTTTCCTTTTAAGTGAGTGAAGTCGCTCAGTCATGTCTGACTCTTTGCAACCCCATGGACTGTAGCCTACCAGGCTCCTATTTTTTCATTTATAAATGTAGCGTGATATTGTAATATACTTTTTTTTCAAATTATAACACTTCTGCAGAAATTCTGATATGCCCTGCAGGCTACTTAAGTATACATCTGACTTCTCCCTAATTCCTCTGAATAAAAATGCTAGTCTAAAAGAAAAACACTGGTTTATATGAAGAAAGTAAATCAAAATCTTTGTTTTGCTTATTTATTTTTATAGTAGAGATATTGTCTGGCTAAGAACCAAACTCTGATTTTTCCTTTTAAGTGAGTGAAGTCGCTCAGTCATGTCTGACTCTTTGCAACCCCATGGACTGTAGCCTACCAGGCTCCTCCGTCCATGGGATTTTCCAAGCAAGAATACTGGAGTGGATTGCCATTTCCTTCTCCAGGAGATCTTCCTGATCCAGGGATTGAACCCAGGTCTCCTGCATTGTAGGCAGACACTTTATTGTCTGAGCCACCAGGGAAGTCCTTTTCTTTTTAACGCTTCTCAATATGGTCAAGGCAGAGCTGACCACTTCCAGGTCTGAGGGTGCAAATAACAGGTTCTGTCCATTCTGCAGATTTTATTCCATTCACTTAAAATGCTGCTCTAGTCCCAGGCATTCAGAGTTACCTACAGTACATCATAATCTCATCCAAATGACCTCCACATAACTGTAATTGTGGGTTATGTGCCCCCTTCTCTGGGAGTTTTCCGGAACCAAGCTTGGCTTATACTACCTACATGTGCTTATCACTAATACAGTTCTTCTCACACAGTATTGAAAAATACCTCTTTAAATGCCTTTCCTACCTAATGAAAAGCTCAGCAGGCAAGAGCTATTCCTTCCTCAAATTTCTATTTAAAGTACCAAGCATAATATCTGCTATCAGAAATATTTGTGAGTTAATTACTAAATGATGTTACCATACTAAACGTTCAAATGATAAAGAGAAAATTTGAATACCCTATCACAGAGCTGGCAACCCTAAGAACATTAGTAACTACTCGTACTTTAAGTGTGGGGGTAATCTATGCTTTACGACTAACTAATAAATATCTGAGTTGTTTTGTAAAAATTTTGTAGTCATCATGTAAATGACAGCATTATCTAATGTTGCCAGGAGTTAAAATTTAGCCATGACTCGTATTCATTTCAGGTTTTCATGGCAAATGTGACAGAGAAATAAGACAATTATCCAGGAAATCAGGGTGTGTGGTGGGAATAGAAAGCCTTGACCTAAAGACAGTGAGTTTAGAATTTAATTCAGCTTTGATTTTCAATTATGACAGGAAAAAAGAGTAGCACTCCACTTATTTCAGGATCCTTCAGGCTTCCTAACCTCCTGGTTCTGGTACAGACTTTCTTTCTAAACAAATGCTTTTCATCAACATAACCTGTGGGATTCTGTTCATAAAGCTATACTTCTGAGGAGAACCATGGCATCTAACAACTACTCAGAAGTATACTAATTCTCTTAATGCTTAAAGAATAAATAGATATTATTCCAAGAAAGAAAAAATTGAGTATTTATACAAAATTACAGTTATAGAAGGCTTTCCTGGTGGCTCATACAGTAAAGAATCTGCCTGCAATGTGGGACACCTGGGTTCGATCCCTGGGTCGGCAAGATCCCTTGGAGAAGGGAATGACTACCCACTCCAGTATTCTTGCCTGGAGAATCCCATAATCAGAGGAGTCCGGTGAGCTACAGTCCAGTGGGTCGCAAAGAGTCAGCACACATAGTTACAGAGAAATAACTAGAGAAACTGGAAAAACTTTACACTTTCAACTTTTCAAACAATTTGAACTTTTAGAGGGAAAATATAAATCTACTTGCAAAACAAAGAAACACAGACAATTAGGGATGGATTAAAAAAGAAGCATTCAAAACAAACCAAAAAAAAAAGCATAAAGCAAGGGGACGTACCAAGAGTAAATACATCAGAACATGCAGAATATCTATACACCGAAAATATTAATCGGTACTGAGGGACACTGTTTGAAATAGTAAAATACTGAATGCAATCAAAAAAGATCAGATAAAGTAGGGATACTTCGTATAATCAAATACAACTTAGTCACTAAAACTTAAAAATGAACTGTTTTCTCTATACTGACATGGAGCAATTATCAAGATACACTGTAAAGTGACAAAGCTAAGGTATAGAATATTGTGTAAAACAGAAAAAATTAATGACCTATATATGTATATACAATAGAATATAAAATATATTACATATATGCTTAGATTTGAATCAAAAGGCTCATAGAAAATAATGGTTGCTTCTGGTGAGTAGCATTTGGGGTAAGAAAGAAACTTGTTTTTCATTATATAATTTGTCATGTTATATAACTAAATGTGTTTTAATGTGCATGAATTATCTTTTAAGTTTTTTTATGTAATAAGATAAAATCTCTGAAGTAATTCTGATACTTGAAGTTAAAAGCCACTGGTCTAGTATGATCATTTAGACCTTAATAAAGTCACTGTGTAGCAGAGGTTCTTAACATGGTTCTGTGCCATGGACCCCTTGCCAGACCAGGAGAGCTTCTGGACTCATTCCACTTAAAGTTTTGACTTTCTTAACTGGATAAAATAAAATAATAGACATAGGGTCATAAAAGAAATAAAATTATGAAATTAGTTATAAAATTTTTTTAATACCTAGATCTGACGTTGGGTCAGATTTTTGTAATAGTGATGAACATAAATGATATTTTGAGATATGCAGAACAGCTCTGTTATGATATGAAAATATCTTCAGTTTCTTTTGGTGGAAAAATCATAAGTAATGCTAGTGTTACATTGTTTGCTACATAGGTTAAATCCCTGTTAAAATTAGTGAAAATAAATATTATATATATATATATTTCCCCTCACTTTCATATTCACATTCACAGACTCCTCTGTCTATCCAGGAATTTACTGAGTGTCTATGGATTCCAAATTAGGAACCTTTTCTTTATAAGAATTCTCTGGTAGTAAATTCTTTCAGATTCAAAAAAATTAGTACATATCTTTGTCATAAGGGTTTCAGATGAGTAGCTAGTGTGTTAACTATAGAATTTTTCTTAATTCCCACTTATAAATATGTTTGAATATGTTTGGGATATTAACTTTTTCTAGATACCATGGTCAACAAGTCAGTCAGAGATACTGTGACAATTTTGAGTTTATACTAATCTATGAAATGAAAAATATATCAATCAGTTACCCAGTGGATCATTTCCATGCAGACGTCTGTTATTATTGATTCTAGGTTTGTGGGTGGTTTTTTTTGTTTTTTTTTTTGGTAATTAAACTTCATCTTTTTCCTCTAGCCCACCCTAAAATCAGTGAATGACAGCTTTTTTCATTTTCTTTACTTTTTACACAGAGCTCAGCTAGTAACAGCTCCCGTACGTCTCCATACCAGGACAGGTGGCTACTAAAACCTACATCTTCATTTGGTTTTATATAGCAGTGCATTTTTTTAGCCTGGAATATATGGTTGAACAAAATTGCTCAAATTCCAATGCCCTTGCGTTTTAAACAATCGTTGCTTCTTCATTTTGTCTCAACCATCAATGCTGTTAATACTTTGAACCCTCCTTAAGCTGCAAAATGTCCACTTGAAAACCTTAATCAGTCAGAAAGCTGGTAAATTATACCTTCATGCTATCCATATTGAGCACCCATTACTCCTGGACATAGCACATTAACTGATTCATTAGCTATTTCAAACCATATGGACTTGGGTTTGGGTGGGTCATTTTGATAATATCCTGAGGTGAGTTTCCTAATTATTGCAATTATGTGATCTCAATCATGAGGCCAGGCTCACAAAATAGTGTCAGTGCCTTTAGAACGAGTGTCAACGCACCCAGACAATGACTGAGATGAGCAACATGCTCTTTGGTTGTTTTAAGTCCCTTGATACCCGAAAAGTAATTACTTGAAAAGTTCTGAGAAAATGCCAGAAACAGTCTTGAGAATCAAGTAAGCATGGAATGTTGCAGTGCTTGACAGCCATGAATAGATGGGCCAGAGCTGAAAGTGGGAAAACGTGAATATTTAATATTGATGCTGTTTAGACATTATGTTTCTAATATAAACCTCCAGTAGTATTTTAAGCAACAAGCAGATTTTTTTTTAAAAAGGAATGAGAAAAGAGTAAATGTAAAACATATCAAGTCTGTGAGAAATTTTGTAAAGATATTACAGAAAACAAATGAGGGAGATTAGAAGTTCACATACTAGAGGTGATGGAGGGGAGGGAGAGTTGTTTTTTTTTTTTTTAATAACATAGTTTTTTACTGTAAAGTATACATGAAAGTTATCATTTAAAGTGTACAGTTTGTGGCACTAAGTGCATTCTCATTGTTCTGCAACCATCACCACAACTATCTTCAAAATTTTTCATCCTGCAAAACTGAAATTCTACCCTAATACAGTAAGTCTTCAGTCTTTCCTCCTCCTGGCCCCTGGTAATGACCAATCTACTTTCTGTCTCTGAATTTGTCTACTCTGGGTAACTTGTGTAAGTGTCATCATACAATATTTGTTCTTTTGTGACTGTCCCTATGTCACTTAGCATATCTTTAAGGTTCATCTATGTTATAGCTTGTGTCAGAATTTTCCTCCTTTTGTAAAGATGAATAATATTTCTGAATGTATATATGTATTTGTATACATATCACATTGTTTATCCATTCGTCTGTTGGTGGACATTTGAGCTACTTCCACCTTTTAGCTACTGAAAATGAAACAGAGAAAATCGCCAAAACTTAACACTCCCTTCTGTTTTTCTGGCTTCTTTACCTAGCAGCCAAATATAAACATCCAGTTCAGTTCAGTTCGGTTGCTCAGTCATGTCCGACTCTTTGTGACCCCATGAATCGCAGCACGCCAGGCCTCCCTGTCCATCACCAACTCCAGGAATTTACTCAAACTCATGTTTATTGAGTTGGTAATGCCATCCAGCCGTCTTTTCCTCTTTCGTTCCCTTCTCCTCCTGCCCCCAATCCCTCCCAGCATCAGGGTCTTTTCCAATGAGTCAACTCTTTGCATTAGTTGGCCAAAGAATTGGACTTTCAGCTTCAGCATCAGTGCTTCCAATGAACACCCAGGACTGATTTCCTTCAGAATGGACAGGTTGGATCTCCTTGCAGTCCAAGGGACTCTCAAGAGTCGTCTCCAACACCACAGTTCAAACGCATCAATTCTTTGGTGCTCAGCTTTCTTCACAGTCCAACTCTCATATCCATACATGACCACTGGAAAAACCATAGCCTTGAATTGAAATAGCTCAACTGGAATTCCATCACCTCCACTAGCTTTGTTCGTAGTGATTCTTTCTAAGGCCTACTTGACTTCACATTCCAAGATAAACATTAGCAATCAAAATTTTCTGTTCCTATTGCTCTAAGATACATGTGAAAGGATTAGCACAATCAGAGCTGCTGAAGTGGGTCATCTGGAGACAACACCTAAGCACTATTACAAAATCAATATGGAAGCTTTAGAGGGGAGCGGTCATGCTCAGGCTGATGTAAACAACAGAATTGTTGAATTCAGAGTTTTTCTGGGAAAGGTGGGGTTTCCCTGGTGACTAAGCAGTAAAGAATCCTCCTGCAATGCAGTAGCCACAGGAGATGTGGGTTTGATCCCTGGGTCAGGAAGATCCTCTGGAGGAGGGCATGGCAACCTACTCTAGTATTCTTGCCTGGAGTATTTCATGGACAGAGGAGCCTGGCAAGCTACAGTCCATAGGGTTGCAAATAGTTGAACACGACTTAAGCGACTTAGCATGCTTGCACGCACTGGGAAAAGGAAAGAAGTCTGTGATTCCACAGCTGAGTGATGACCAGATAGCTACCTAGGGAGAAACATTTTAAATATTTAAAATCTAGAGATAGGGAGACACAAGAACAGATTCTGAGATAAATATACATGTAGGCTGGAAATGTGGTCAGTGTGAGTAGGTCTCAGCTTGACAAGCACTATTCACACTTGTGAATAGCTCGAGAGTTCTGGACAGATATTTCCAATTTAGAAGCTGAAATAACAGGCTTAGAAATCAGAATAAATCAGGAATTAGTAGTAGTTTGTGTGATTGTGTGTGTGTGTTTGTGTTTCATTCTGTTAGAAGTATTAAAGCATTTGATAGAGTGACATCATTTGTTAGTGGGAATCTAAATTCAGTGGATATAAGATGTTCAACCCATGGAGAAGACACTCTCATTGACTTTAACAATTCTAATTTATTTTTTGGTCAGAAAGAGAATCATGGCTTTCTTGATATTTTATTTTGGAAGTGTTTGTTCTAAAATTGAACCTGTCCAAATTTATTCCTAGATAGCCTATCCCCTGACCCATTGAAGCAAATCTGTTACCTAAGTAAGGGCTGAATACCTTAAAGACATTTTATTTCAAGGTTTTGATACTCTCAGAAAGACCTGACTCATAAAATACTAAGCTCTTAAAGTGTAACATAATATTTTTGAGTACCTGTGCATGAGGGTGCTGAATTTAGTTGCTTAATGTGACAGCAACTTTGTGAAAAAGATGAATAATTTTTGGAAATAAAGATTATCTGATGAGCCTCAACTAGAAAGGAAAAAACCTTCACTAGAAACTAAATGTAAATGTGGGTGATAGACCTTGTTTTATCTGCCTGAGGATTACTTTGTGGAATAAAAGCAGAAGGACCAGGTGGTAAGGCTTCTCTTCTGGACAAAGGACACTTCATATGACCAGTGTTTAACTGAGCCACCCTGTCCTTAATCCCATTTAACACCGAACTTTGTATGAAGTGTAGCAGAGTGGTTAAGAGTACAGATTCTGCAGCTAAACTGCCTGGATTCAAATTCTGTCTCCATTGCTTGCCTGCTGTGTGATCTTAGGCAATGAACTAAACTACTCAGATCCTTGGGTTCATCTACTATAAAATAGGGACAATAATATGTATATATATATGTATATGTAAACTTCATTTTTTATTTTTTTACTATTAAATGAATTAATCTCTAGAAAGCAATTAGAACAGGGCCTAAAACATATTAATAGCTCAATATGTGATAAACCATCACTGTTGCTCTCACTGTGGTTTCCTGCTTTCATTTGACTTTCTCACAAGCATTCAAAAACCATTTCTACAGTGTATTAATGCATATATATGAAATTTAGAAACATGGTAACGACGACCCTATATGCAAGACAGCAAAAGAGACACAGATGTACAGAATAGACTTTTTTGGACTCTGTAGGAGAAGGCGAGGGTGAGATAATTTGAGAGAACACAGTGAAACACGTGTATTACTATATGTGAAACAGATGACCAGTCCAAGTTCAATGCATGAAATAGGGCACTAAAAGCCAGTGCACTAGGACAAGCCAGAGGGATAGGATGGGGAAGGAGATGAGACAGGTTTGGGACAGGGGGACACACGTACACCCATGGCTGATTCATGTCAATGTATGGCAAAAACCACCACAATATTGTAAAGTAATTGGCCTCCAATTAAAATAAATACATTCATTAAAAATAAAATAAAATTATATTTATATGTATGGCTATTCTTCTGAAGTTGCTCAGTCATGTCTGACTCTGCCACCCCATGGACAGTAGCCAACCAGGCTCCCCTGTCCATGGGATTTTCCAGGCAAGAACACTGGAGTGGGTTGCCATTTCCTTCTCCAGGGGATCTTCCCGACCCAGGGATTGAACCCGGGTCTCCCACATAGTAGGTAGATGCTTTACCATCTGAGCCACCAGGGAAGTTTATTTATATGTATAAAATATATAAAAAGGCCAGTTCTAGAGAAAGCCCAAACTGAAGAATCACACAAAAAGAGAAAATCATAGGCTATTTTTTTAATTAAAATATTTGCCATATCTTAATTATTTCTTAGTCTTTTATCTGCCTTTATATTCATTGCTTAGGGCTTTAAGGTCAATTATGCTCATGCGTTTATCTTCTTACCTGTCTCAGAGCTGAGGGCAGCTGGGAAGAGTGGCATGAACTTTTTTCAGGGACAGAATGAATCCTCTAGCTGGATTAAAGATGCTCTTGTATCTTGGAAGGCTTTTCCCTAGTGCTTTTCAAGGTTGGTTCAGCTTACCAGAGAAGGAATGACAGTTGAGTGGCTTTTATGGAAAGGTAAGCTTCTGCTTAGAGACACTCAAAAACATTTTGCCTGACCTTTGCAGATCACTGGTTCCTCTATTAGCCTTTCCAAGTAGTGCCTCCTTTACCTAACATTTGTTCCCATACTTCTAGGCACTTTTCATCTAATTTATAATGTGTAGTAAACATTCATCAATTTGCAATGCTCTCTGTGATTTCAGCATAGATGACTACCCTTCATGTATTACTGTTCTATACAACTAGTGTAAATGAAATAAAATGTGACTCGACTATGACTTCAGCTACTGCAAGTCTTCCCTCGTTCAGCTTTCTCTGTTTCACTTCTTCTATTATGTCATAGAGACATACCTAGCACATTCTCCCTTCTGAGAGAATAACAGAAAATCTTTCCATTGCTGGGATTATTGAGATGTCTATTACCTAACAGTGGGTGTTGCCAATGAGACCAAAACCAAGTGTGAGAAAGAGAAAAAGATAAACAGGGAGGGAGACAGTTTAACATATAATTTATATAATTAATTTCTGTAACATGAAAACATTTAATATATTTGGCTAAAGAACATTGATGTGACTCCTGAAGACAACAGATCCACAGCACTCTTCCTATAAATATGAAAGAGTGAAAAATAGGTTTTCAGGTAAAAAGTAATTTGCAGGTCATGAATTAAGCTTGTCAGCATGGAGTGTGCAGTGTTTTGGAGAGTAAATATACTTCCATTTAATTTGTAAACTATATTGACATTAATGGAATGAAAGAACCATTTAATTTTTCTTATAGGCTAATGGCTAAAGAGAAATCTTTGTTAACTGCTGAAGACATATGAATCTGCAAATGTTAGTGAGTTTTAACTACCCTATGGCAATATAGTTTTAAATTCTATATAAAAAAGTACTAATAAGTTAAACTATAGTACCATCTAACTTATTAGTACTTTTTTATATAGAATTTAAAACTATATTGCCATAGGGTAGCTAAAGCTCACTAACATTTGCAGATTCATACCAGTAACACTGAAGAAGCTGAAGTTGAATGGTTCTATGAAGACCTACAAGACCTTTTAGAACTAACACCTTAAAAAGATGTCCTTTCATTATAGGGGACTGGAATGCTAAAGTAGGAAGTCAAGAAACACCTGGAGTAACAGGCAAATTTGGCCTTGGAATGTGGAATGAAGCAGGGCAAAGACTAATAGAGTTTTGCCAAGAAAATGCACTGGTCATAGCAAACACCCTCTTCCAACAACACAAGAGAAGACTCTACACATGGACATCACCAGATGGTCAACACCAAAATCAGATTGATTATATTCTTTGCAGCTAAAGATGGAGAAGCTCTATACAGTCAGCAAAAATAAGACTGGGAGCTGACTGTGGCTCAGATCATGAACTCCTTATTGCCAAATTCAGACTTAAATTGAAGAAAGTAGGGAAAACCACTAGACCATTCAGGTATGACCTAAATCAAATCCCTTATGATTATACAGTGGAAGTGAGAAATAGATTTAA
>SJYX01015951.1:83651-128972 GCA_006410675.1 Oreotragus oreotragus
TGTCCAGCTCTTTGTGACCCCATGCACTGCAGCAAGATTGGCTCCCCTGCCCTTCACCATCTCCCAGAGTTTATCCAAGTTCAGTCCATTGAGTCGGTGATGCTATCCAACCATCTCATCCTCTGTCACCCCCTTCTCCTCCTGCCCTCAGTCTTTCCTAGCATCAGAGTATTTTTCAGTGAATCGGCTCTTTGCATCAGGTGACCAAAGTATTGGAGCTTTAGCTTCAGCATCAGTCTTCTCAGTGAATATTCAGGGTTGATTTCCTGTAGGATGGACTGGTGTGATCTCTTTACAGTCCAAGGGGTTCTCAAACCCCATCCTGAGAGCATTACTCTCATCACCTCATCTAAACTTAAAAACCTAGCATTGAGATTGGCCCCATTTCCAAATACCACCACATTGGGTATTATGCTGATGGAACTGAACTCTTATACATCTGTCTCTTATACACATCTAGATGTGTATAAGAGACAGCGTCAAGACTGTGTATTGTCACCCTGCTTATTTAACTTATATGCAGAGTACATCATGAGAAACGCTGGGCTGGAGGAAGCACAAGCTGGAATCATGATTGCCAGGAGAAATATCAATGACCTCAGATATGCAGATGACACCAACCTCACCACCCTTATGGCAGAAAGTAGAAAAGAGGAACTCAAAAGACTCTTGATGAAAGTAAAAGAGGAGAATGAAAAAGTTGGCTTAAGCTCAACATTCAGAAAATGAAGATCATGGCATCCGGTCCCATCACTTCATGGCAAATAGATGGGAAACAATGGAAAGTGTCAGACTTTATTTTGGGGGCTCCAAAATCACTGCAGATGGTGATTGCAGCCATGAAATTAAAAGATGCTTACTCCTTGGAAGGAAAGTTATGACCAACCTAGATAGTATATTGAAAAGCAGAGATATTACTTTGCCAACAAAGATTTGTCTAGTCAAGGCTATGGTTTTTCCAGTGGTCATGTATGGATATGAGAGTTGGACTGTGAAGAAAGCTGAGCGCGAAGAATTTATGCTTTTAAACTGTGGTGTTGGAGACGACTCTTGAGAGTCCCTTGGACTGCAAGGAGATCCAGCCAGTCCATCCTAAAGGAGATCAGTCCTAGGTGTTCACTAGAAGGACTGATGCTAAAGCTGAAAACTCCAATACTTTGGCCAACTCATGCAAAGAGTTGACTCATTGGAAAAGACCCTGATGCTGGGAGGGATTAGGGGCAGGAGGAGAAGCGAATGACAGAGCATGAGATGGCTGGATGGCATCAGTGACTTGATGGACATGAGTCGAGTGAACTCTGGGAGGTTGTGATGGACAGGGAGGCCTGGTGTGCTGCAATTCAAGGGGTCACAAAGAGTCAGACACGACGAGCAACTGAACTGAACTGAACTGAACTGATAGTACCATCTAATGCAAATTAAGGGTGTCCTTCCCTTTTAAATCTTTTCCCTTAGTAATTGTCTGGAACCTCCATCCCATTATGTTCCAGATCTAAGGACAGCCAATTCAGGATGCCCAATGAGCCAGCAGAATGAGAAAAACCTCAGTGGAGGCCAGTGAGAATTCAGGGTTATATGTGAAGACAAAACACCTCTCATATAAACGCTATAAACACAAATAAAATCCCACAGTATTCAAATTACAACTAGGGAAAGCAACAGGAATGAGCAGTGGTGAGGCAATTTCTATAGCATGAGAGCAACAGCTATGATGGATAACATAGCATCTAAGATGACAGAATATACATCATAAGTAGTCTTTAAAACAACAAGAGACATGGTTTCCCCTACTTATTAATAACAAAATTATGATTTCTGTTTGGGTCACATGTTAGAGATAGTGATGGAGGGAGTGTTGGAAAGGGTATAAAAGAGATTGCTGGATTTGGAAGCTAATGTGGAAATGGGGACTGAGCGATAAAGAGAAGAGTCAATTATAGTTTGTCAACTGTATAAATAAAAATTACTTTTTGTACATCTGAATCAAGGTGTATAAATAAATATTGATTCTAAAGACAAAATTATTGATAGAATATTCTTGTAAGCTTTTCAGACTAGGAGAACAATACTGGCTCCATCTACAAAATATATAGAAGTATCAGTATCCAACAGGGGATATGGCAGAGGATAATAGGAATGGCTACATAAATAAAGAGGAAAAAAACACTGCACTCTGAATAGATGTGCTTGTATTTCCATGAATGTGGCCAGTATTTTATTTTATTTTTTATTTTACCATTGAAACAGCAAATTTTTATAAGAAGTATTTGAGATAAGCTATTTTCACAAATAGTCTGGATTTGTCTTCTGTAAATTTCATAAAGTTTTCAAATCAGATTTCAACTGGACCTTTGTCATGCTTTCATTAAGTACAGCTGTATGGTTGTGAAATTGCATAGCATTTGGTACTTTCAAGGATGTGGAAAATGGGCATGTTGGCAGCGCAGCATCACTGGAGATGGTTGATGCACAGGAAGTGCGTGNTTTTCAAATCAGATTTCAACTGGACCTTTGTCATGCTTTCATTAAGTACAGCTGTATGGTTGTGAAATTGCATAGCATTTGGTACTTTCAAGGATGTGGAAAATGGGCATGTTGGCAGCGCAGCATCACTGGAGATGGTTGATGCACAGGAAGTGCGTGAAGGAAGTGAACCTAACACATGTGGGGAGTACACCAAGGGGCCACCTGTGACTGGTGTCACCACTGATGCCACCAAACAGCTCGTGGGGATAGAATCTTCCCTTAAGTTAGAGAAGAAAAATAAACCACAGCCTATATTTTTTTTCAAGAATTAGGCATTAAAACTCTTATCGTTTCCAAGTGTCCAAATGGGCAAACAAATGATCTAATGAATTTTGGTCAAAGATAATCAAAGCTAAGGGACAAAATTCTTCTCCAGGTGAATAAAACTGTTAGTAGGAAAAATATGTTAAGCTTTTTATTAAAATTAGAAAAAAATTAATAATCTTGTTTACCTAGTGATAGTTCAGTTTTCCAGTCTACTTTTATTTTTAAAAAACTGAAAAAGGCAAAATTTTTAAAACAGAAGTCTTAAGAATCATTTGATGTGGCTGAATAACAGAGTTCTAATAAAATGAGGTAAGGCTACAGTATATGTCTATCTAGTGGAGGAGTGAAATACCATGGCTGGGGCTAGATTCAAAGGAAGAACAGCCTGGTAAGAAAGACAGTGACTGCTGTTAAAAAGAGCTCAAACAATCTCATAATCTAGGTCTTTAATGTAATGGGAACTATCTCACTGCTACCTCTGGATTTACAGCTACTCTTAGAAGTCATAACAGGAAATTTTTACCTTGGGAGGTCTACGAATCCTGATCAAGTGTTTCATACTCCAGCGTTCCTAGAGAGAGACAGCTATTAACATCATTTCCTGGTCTTGGCTATAGTTCCTGTTTACTACCACTCTGTAACGAATATTCAGTTCAGTTCAGTCGCTCAGTTGTGTCCGACTCTTTGCGACCCCATGGACTGTATAGTCCATGGAATTCTCCAGGCCAGAATACTAAAAAAAATAAAAGGGAAACCTCTGGGCATGAAGTGATCTATATAACTTCATCTCCAGTTTTTCTCCACCTTCCATATCCTTCACCTGTTTGGCCAGCATCCACCATTATTTTGTTTTTAGACTGGTTTCCTCACAGGCAGTTTGGACTTCAACTCTCAAAGTCTCTGATTTCCCTTTCTAATGTTGTTCAGATGGGAGCTTTGTGCTTTGCATCAATTCAAGTAGAAATGGATGTTACGAAAGAAACTTTTACTAACATTTAGGAAGAAAGTTAAGTAATTCTATACTAACCAAATGTAGACTTAACCAGGAGCTAGTAGTATGGCTGGTTAGCCACAGTCTTTTCTCATGACTTGATTGTTCAAGTTGCTAGGCTTAGGCAGACACAGGCTGCTTTCCTTGTCATATTGAGATCCTTAGGAGTTTTCACTTTTGATTTTGTGTCAGAATGGACACTTTGGCTCTGAGATGTGTTTAACTCCTGGTCTACAGTTATCTTTGACTTTTGATTGTTTATAGTCTGTTGACGGTTTATAGTCATCCAACTTTTCTTGAGTATCTGGAAGAAGAAGGCACATTCTTCTGGCTGCTAACAATACTTTCAGATGTTCCAAGACCAACGTCTCACAAGACACTTAATCATTGTATTTGTCCTTGTAGAATATTATTTGAGCTCTAGAGTCATCAGTCTGGTTTTCTAGTCCAAACGCCTGAGTGATCAGACCTTCCGATGGTGCTAGCCCTCAGGCTGTGAGTCACCCGTAGCCTGCAAATCACCCGACAAGGGCATGCCATCCTCTCTAAGTCTCTGACATACAGAATATGTGAGATTAGTAAGATAACACTTGTTTTATGCCACTAAGTTTGGATTGTTTATCACTCCAAATGGTAACTGAAACAGCTGAGGATATAAATTTTGGAGTCTACAACACATACGTTGCATTTAAAGCTTTGGTACTAGATAGAATAAAAGATGACCAGTGTCTGAGCCCTGAATAAAGGCTGAGTTGGGACAGATTAAGCAAAGTATATTTAGAATGAATAGCCAGTAGACTAGAAGAAGCAGCGGGAAATTATTGATATTATGGAAGCCCAAGAAAGAGACCTGAGAATGGAAAGGATGCATTTTTTTGGTGATGGCACCAGAGGTACGATTGCCAGTTTCCTACCTCACTTCGGAGTAACTGACTTCAGTTAACTTGACTTCAGTAGGAGTGGAGGAAAAAATTGCTAAAGTTGAGAGGTCAAATAAAGAAATCTTTTAAATACATTTAAAATGATATTTAAACTACTTATTTGGAGTTCAAATCATCAGTGGCTACTATCATTATTCCAACTGTAAGTTTTGTAATTTACATGCAATTGAAATGATAATCAGGTGCTTTCCAGTCTTTCCAGATCTACCCTTTAAAATTTCTCTGGATTTTTAGGGGCTTGCATTCTCATGGCTACTTCTGGTATGTTACTTCTTCATGTGCCATTTCTGATTTGAGTCACATTTGCTCAGATACAGACATGAATTCTTCAATTTACACACTCACACAAACTGGAAAACAAATGGGAGGAAGGTAAAAGAGAAATTGAAATCACTGCAACTCAAACAACTTTAAGTGAAACAGTAGACATTATCATTCTTGGACGATCTTTGGTTTCTCCTACAGCCAACGTCTCCATAACAATCTCTTACTTCATTCAATATCCAGCTTCATACCATCTCTCTGGTTTTCACGTTCTTTCTTTCTCCTATCTTACTCCTGTAAATCTCCAAGAACTTCATATTTTTCTTAATTCTAGAGAGCAGTTTTCCCTTCAAGTTGTCCAGCCAATGAAAATTTCTTCCATTGGTGGTACAGTTATGAATAGATAGAATTCCATTGGTGGTACAGTTATGAATAGACAGAAAAAAAAAACTTTGTTCTTACATTTGACTTATTTTAGTATTTTTTTCCCTCCATGTCCATAGACACTTTATTCAAGTTGATCTGCTAGTACATATTCTGACTTTTACTTATTTGATGATATCTCCATTTGCGTCATCATGCATAAGAATAACTTGACTGTGCTTAGCATTCTTAAGTCACAATCATTTTATTTACAGCTCTGTGGTCGATTCTTTTTCTTCTTTTATTTAGGGTCTTAGAGAGTAATCTTTGAAGCTCATTTAATCGCTGGTAAGTAGATTTTTGTCCTGCCATATTATGGATATTTTCCATTATCTCTGTAGCTTGTTATCCTTTCTTTTGAATTCTAAAATATTTTTGTAAGTTTATCTTCTATATTACTAATGTTGCCTTTTCAGATGTAACAACTTGGGTTACTTTCAGCTTTGCTTTGTAATTTAGAATTATGTTATGTGTTTTTAATTTTTTTAAAATCTTTGATCCATGATAATTTTTTTTCTAGAATGCTTTGTGGTAGTTAGAATAATGACACACCACCGCTGTACACCCACTAAAGATGTCCATGTTCTGATCCCTGGAAACTGTGAATGTTACTTTACATGGCAAAAGATCTTGTAAACATGATTATGTTAAGGATCTTGAGAAGGAAACATCATTCTGGATTATCTGGGTCGGTGCAATGTATTATCAAAGGTCCTTATAAGAGAGATCAGGAATGTCAGAACCAGAGAGGAATACTGGAAGATGCTACACTGCTGGGCTCTAAAAGCAGAACATGGAACCACAGGCCAAAGAGTGTAGGCAGCCTATGGAAGCTAGAAAACTCAAGGAAATTGACCCTTCCCTACAGTGTCCAGAGGAACACAACCTACTCTCATCTTGATTTTAAGATTTCTAACCTCCGGCTCCGTAAGAGGATAAATTGGTGTTGCTTAAGTCATAACTTTGTGTTAATTTATCAAACAGTAATAAGAATTTAATACATACTACTTACTCCTTGGAAGAAAAGTTATGACCCACCTAGATAGCATATTCAAAAGCAGAGACATTACTTTGCTAACTAAAGTCCATCTAGTCAAGGCTATGGTTTCTCCTGTGGTCATGTATGGATGTGACAGTTGGACTGTGAAGAAAGCTGAGTGCCGAAGAATTAATGCTTTTGAATTGTGGTGTTGGAGAAGACTCTTGAGAGTCCCTTGGACTGCAAGGAGATCCAACCAGTCCATTTGGAAGGAGATCAGCCCTGGGATTTCTTTGGAAGGAATGATGCTAAAGCTGAAACTCCAATACTTTGGCTACCTCATGTGAAGACTTGACTCATTGGAAAAGACTGTGATGATGGGAGGGATTGGGGGCAGGAGGAGAAGGGGACGACAGAGGATGAGATGGCTGGATGGCATCATTGACTCGATGGACATAAGTCGGAGTGAACTCCGTGAGTTGGTGATGGACAGGGGGGCCTGGCATGCTGCGATTCATGGGGTCGCAAAGACCTGGACATGACTGAGCGAGCGACTGAACTGACTGACTGACTGACTATTTGTTTCATAGTAAAAATGGCTTCTTTTATTTTGCACATGACTCAAGAAAATTTTAGAATGGTTTTCTGTTTATTGTAGGAATTTTATTATTTGAAATAGGTGTTTTTGATTTTTCAAAAAAGGAATATAGTATAAATAAGAGCTTCTTCCCTTGAGTGTGGTAATTTTTGTATGTTTGGTCATCCACAGAGGACTGTCTGTACTTTCTTAGTCTTAGGCTAAATCAAAATAGATATGATTTTCTCACTAATATCTCCTGTATAGATCAAGTAATAAATGGGAAAAGTTACAATATAATAATATAACTCTGATATCTTCCCAAACCTCAAGGTTTTTGAAATAACTACTCTGTCATAGAAATGAAGTAATTCAGGCTCCCATTCAATGCATTTAAAGATGGTGTAGTTGTTTCCCAAATAATTTCTGAGGTCTCAGTAAGTGGTTACAAATTTTAATAACCGTTTGCCATTTCCCACCATGAATTATTGAGACAATGATTACTCAGAGTAATCCTAAAATGTAGATAGTATCATGTCACTCCTTTGTTTAAATTCTTCAGTGGCTATTCATTTCACTTTGGAAAAAGAAAAAAAAAAAAGATCTTTAAACTCACAGACCTCAACATTATCTGTCCTGCGCCTACCTCTCCAGGATCAGCTGTCTCTGTCATCTCTCACTGTCGTCATTTTGGGGCCTTAAATACATCAAGTTTCTTCCTAGCTCAGGACTTTGCATAAATCCTTTCCTCCATGAAATGTTTTTTCTCCCCACCTGGTCTGCCTCCTAACAACTATTCATCTTTCAGGTCTCATTTTAAGTGTCAGTCTCTCAAAGGTTTCCCATGACCTTGCCTGCCAGTTAAAATTAGCTCCTCCTGTTACAGCTGCTAATAGAATCCTATAAATTCTCTCAGTGATTATTTAATGCCTGTCCCCTCTAAAAGGCTATGAGTTTTAAGAAGGCAAAGACTATGTCTTTTGTTACAGTCTACCTCCAGAGCCAAGTACAAGTAATATTCAAGTAAGTGACTGAATCTGAATTGCTGTTTCTGGCCTCTCCATGGTGATTTCTGGCCATTGCATTTCATCCTCTGCTCTATTTAGTTAATCTTTCTTAGCCACAGAGCATGAACATCACCTCTCATCTTTGTTTTTCAGTCCCCAAGTCAGTGTCAGGTTGCAGGTTTGTTTCTATTTTTAAATTTCGTGTGTTCATTCAAACTATTTGCACTGGGCACTGTTCTAAATGTTTTTCTTTCTTGGTATAGGGAACAAGATGCAGTGCTGGCTACTCATAGTTCTATAATATGTTTTGCCCTTGATATGGTCCAAATGTTTTGGTCTGTATACATGAGGTTATGCTCCTAATGATACAATGCCTGGACTTCGTTTAACCCTAATATTTCTGAATTTCAGAGGATGGTGGTAGTAATTTATCACTGTTTTCTTTACTGCATTATGAATACATTGCTCTTTTAAAAGAGGATATTTGACATTGGCACTCCATCACTTCCTTTAATACCATTCTATCTGTATTACTTTTAACAGAAATGTTTCAAAAAATATCTTACATATGGCCAGTATGCATCTTTACTTTTTATTGCTAATGTGAAATTTTTTCCTCTTTCCCATTTGAAACAAAGATGGTATTGGGCATCACAATCAGAATTTGAAAGCTGGAAGATAAAAGTCTGCCCTTGTCATTATCTTGCCCAGAAGCTGGCGATGATTTCTTTACCAAACTCTGGTTTCCTTACCCTCTATCTTTTGGTTGTCTATTTATCAGTTTATTTTTGTTATGGGTAGGTACTGCATTCTAGGAAATTACTGTGTATATTAAAAACTCAGGAGTATCCATATAGCGTGAAATATCCTGTAATAGATTGTCCCGATTGCTTCAGAGGAAAAATTCATGACTCTAGTAACATTTGCATTTCATAGTTGATTGAGTACCTTGTGAAATGAATGAGCACTGTCAAGAATACTTCACTCTGTTGATTCACTCCAATATACTGGCATTTGAATGTTCATCACCCCTATCAAATCAATTCAGCATTACTAACTTCACTTCTAGGGAATGGATTTTTGTAGCCTTCTTCTCCATAACCTGGCAGAAGAGAAAAGAGAAAGCTCCATGAGGTATGAAAGAGTGCTAGAATTCCTCCATTTTAGAAGTGAATTCGAGTGGCATCAGATGAAACTCAATCACATATGTCTGAGGATATGAAACACTAAGGTGTGGATAACATTCAGACAGAAAATGAGATTACTATCCTCAAATAAAGTTGTTCTTTTGAACTGCATTATTGGAAAATAATCTTGGAAAGAAGAACTTCTAACACCAGTTATGGCTGTAATCCATTAGAATGATTTCCTAAGAATGGCTTATAAATATCCTCTTAAATATATTTGAATAAGAAGAATTTTTCTCTTGTGTGCTTGAGGTGGCTAAATAAAGCATGGTCCTTCCAGAACTGAGACCAACACAACAGATCATTAATTTTATCCAATTGTTTCCTAAAGTGACCCCAATTATCTGATTTTTTTCATCTAATATAGTTTATTCACAGAAAGTGGAATATAAGCAACATTGTATTTCATTGTCTATTAAGAAAGGGAGTTTATTTGATATAATAATATTATTTTGGACGCTTTATATTGAAAAAAAGAATATATATCCCTTTAAACTATAAAATATCTACATTCAACTGGGTACCTAATTATCTTCCCTGAGAACTTTTTTAAAAGAACAAAAGTGGTGAATCAATGAGTTTATCGTTTATTTCACTTTATAGAAATAACACTCATGTGTTTTTCTTTGTCATAGTAAGTAAAACATTTCAGAGATCTAAATAAAATATTAATTCAATCCCAGCTTTCCTGTTCCACATACTGACAGAACCCAACGTAATCAGTATCAGAATAATGTCTAACTTCCACATTATTTTATATGTTTATAAAAATAGAATGCTGCTGCTGCTGCTAAGTCACTTCAGTTGTGTCCGACTCTGTGTGACCCCATAGACGGCAGCCCACCAGGCTCCCCCGTCCCTGGGATTTTCCAGGCAAGAATACTGGAGTGGGTTGCCATTTCCTTCTCCAATGCATGAAAGTGAAAAGTGAAAGTGAAGTCGCTCAGCTGTGTCCGACCCTCAGCGACCCCATGGACTGCAGCCTTCCAGGCTCCTCCTTCCATGGGATTTTCCAGGCAAGAGTACTGAAGTGGATTGCCATTGCCTTCTCCGAAAAATAGAATATGTACACATAATATGAAAATATCCAAGACAATATAAAAAGAGATTAAATCTATTATAAAATTACTGTAATCAGAATAATATGATATTGGCTGGGAAGCAGACCCGTCACATACACACCACTCTGTATTCTGTGGGGCTATCACACATGAGCAGTTAGTGTCAGCCTTCTGCTCAAGTTTCCATTGATTCTCCATGTCTGTAGTAGTTCTGTCCAACAAAACTTTCTGTGATCACAGAAATATTCCATAACCTGTTCTATCCAATGAGGTAGCTACAAGCTACATGTGGCTATTGAGCATTTGAGACATGGCTTGTGAAACTAAGGTACTGAACTTTAAATTGTGCTGAGTTTCAATTAATTGAAATGTAAATGGTCATAAGTGTTTTATAACTAGTGTACTAGACGGCACAGATCTGTAATGTCAAACCCAGACTTCTTATCAAGCATTAAAGATCCTCCATCATTTTATCTCAGACAACCTTAGATCAAGACCTTTAGGACCTTAGATTTAAAAACAGAAAGACAGTGGTGCTGCAAATATGGGAAAAGAAAGCCTAAAAGTGTAGACTGCAGGACACGTGGGAAAACTGCTGTTACCTCTATTCTGAATATATCATCAGCTTAATTCTTATTGAAAGCACAGCTTCCAGTTAAAAATCATTCAGCAAGTTCCCCTTCCTCCTTTTCCAGTTCATGTTTTTGCTTATTGCAGGCATATTGGTGGGGAGAAAAAGGATGCAAAGGGTGAATGCAGTTTTATGATTAATTAGCCTTTTATTGTTCTTCCCTTGTAGCTCAGTCGGTAAAGAATATGCCTGCAATGCAAGAGACCCGGGTTTGATCCCTGGGTCACGAAGATCCCTTGGAGAAGGAAATGGCAACCCACTCCAGTATCCTTGCCTGGAAAATCTTGTGGACAGAAGAGCCAGGTGGGCTACAGTCTATGGGGTCACAAAGAGTCAGGCATGACTGGGCGACTAACACTTACTTACTTAACATTTTATGATGCTTGTATTGGGGAATGGAGACAGTAGGACTAAGAAGCACACTTTTGACTAGTCAATATTAGGTTTTATTACATTTAGTTGTTTGAGAGATAATGCAATATATACTTCCTTCCAGTTGTTTAGCAGCAGGGCTCTACTGATTAATATCTCTGGAAAATATTTTACGGAGTCATTGACATACTACCAAAGTAATGCTCAAAATTCTCCAAGCCATGCTTCAACAGTACATGAACTGTGAACTTCCAGATGTTCAGGCTGGATTTAGAAAAGGCAGAGAAACCAGAGATCAAATTGCCAACATCCGCTGAATCATAGAAAAAGCAAGAGAGTTTGAGAAAAACACCTATTTCTGCTTAATTGACCCAAAGCCTTTGACTGTGTGGATCACAACAAACTGGAAAACTCTGAAATAAATGGAAATACCTGACCTGCTTCCTGAGAAATCTGTATGCAGTTCAAGAAGCAACCGTTAGAACTAGACATGGAACAACAAACTGATTCCAAATAGGGAAAGGAGTATTTCAAGGTTGTATATTGTCACCCTGCTTATTTAACTTATATGCAGAGTATATGCAAAATGCTGGGCTGGGTGAAGCACAGGCTGGAATCAAGATTGCTGGGAGAAATATCAATAACTTCAGATATGCAGATGACGCCACCTTTATGGCAGAAAGTGAAGAACTAAAGAGCCTCTTGATGAAAGTGAAAGAGGAGAATGAAAAAGTTGGCTTAAGCTCAACATTCAGAAAACTAAGATCATGGCATCCAGTCCCATCACTTCATGGCAACTAGATGGGGAAACAATGGAAACACTGACAGACTTTATTTTCTTGGGCTCCAAAATCACTGCAGATGGTGACTGCAGCCATGAAACTAAAAGATGCTTTCTCCTTGGAAGAAAAGCTATGACCAATCTAGACAGCATATTAAAAAACAGAAACACTACTTTGCTGACAAAAGCCCATCTAGTCAAAGCTATGGCTTTTCCAGTAGTCAAGTATGGATGGATGTAAGAGTTGNCCAAAATCACTGCAGATGGTGACTGCAGCCATGAAACTAAAAGATGCTTTCTCCTTGGAAGAAAAGCTATGACCAATCTAGACAGCATATTAAAAAACAGAAACACTACTTTGCTGACAAAAGCCCATCTAGTCAAAGCTATGGCTTTTCCAGTAGTCAAGTATGGATGGATGTAAGAGTTGGACTATAAAGAAAGCTGAGTGGTGAAGAGTTGATGCTTTTGAACTGTGGTGTTGGAGAAGACTCTTAAGAGTCCCTTAGACTACAAAGAGATCAAACCAGTCCATCCTAAAGGGAATCAGTCCTGAATATTCATTGGAAGGACTGATGCTGAAGCTGAAACTCAAATACTTTGGCCACCTGATGTGAAGAAATGACTCATTAGAAAAGATCCTGATGCTGGGAAAGACTGAAGGCAGGAGGAGAAGGGGACAAAAGAGGATGAGATGGTTCTATAGCATCACCGACTCAATGGACATGAGTNCTGAATATTCATTGGAAGGACTGATGCTGAAGCTGAAACTCAAATACTTTGGCCACCTGATGTGAAGAAATGACTCATTAGAAAAGATCCTGATGCTGGGAAAGACTGAAGGCAGGAGGAGAAGGGGACAAAAGAGGATGAGATGGTTCTATAGCATCACCGACTCAATGGACATGAGTTTGAGCAAGCTCTGAGAGTTGGTGATGGACAGGGAAGCCTGGTGTGCTGCAGTCCATAGGGTCACAGAGTCAGACACGACTGAGTGACTGAACTGAACTGAACTGAACTGACACACTGACAAATGACATAAAGACATTTTATTGTGTCCTTGTCTTTCATTTATATGGACAGTCAAGATTATGTCTTTTGGAAAAACAAGTTCGTACTTTGTAATGGTCTTGTACGTGAAGAATGTTAAGGGCATAGCATTTGGTCCAAATGTTTATCTGATAGCTTTGAGATTCCATTTTTCTGAATACTACTATTTCAAAATTTCTGTGTCAGTAACTGCTTAGTGCTCCAGAGATTGTGCATTTGTGAGTGCAAATGGCCTCCTGATTTTTATAAAACAGAACTAGCTTGTTTGGCAGGCAAAATGTTTCCAGTGAAGTGATCTCCTTTTCTCACATTAAATAACGAAGATTGGGTTTTTGTAAATGTCTTGTCTATGCAACATCTTTAACACTTAAATTGATTTGAAATGATCTTGGCCTTGTAAAGTATGCTAGCTAAATGCTGAGGGTTTTCTTTTTTTTTTTGAACCAATGCAAGTATTTCTATAGCACCTGGTTCTTTGAAAAGCAGAACCCATGCCATACCTACAGGCTGGCACACCGCCAAGAAAGCCCTTTTGTTTGTGTGTGTTTGTGGTAAATCATTCATACTCTATGAGATCTATCAAAATAGTGTTGTTTGAAAACCTTGTTTTTCCCTACATTTTTTCTTCTGATGATTCATACTTCATTGCTTTCACGTCTAAATTCTCTTTTCTTTCTTGTTTCTCATCATGTTCATTCAGGAGATGTTCTTTCACTAGTTTCAAAATTTGTATTTCTATATTCTGTCAGTTTTCATCTTGAAGCATACACATAGCAATATGCTCTGAATTATAAAATTCTGCATTAAATACTAACACTTAAAAACATCCCACATATTCTCAACACAGGTTTACCTGGACTTCTGTTCTCATTTTATTTAGTACAAGTTTATTAGCATTTTAATTTCATTAGTGCTTGAAACTTTATCTGTTAAGAAGATTTTGACTGCAAGAAACAGAACCAATGCTAAGTGGCTTTAACAGTAAGGATACTTCTGTTTATACTTCATGCATGAATATGAAAAGTATGGTGGCCTCAAGGTTAGGTGAGTGAGTGTCACGCGAGTGTATGCTCCTCGGTTTTTGTCTCATCACAACAAAGATTTGGAGTGACAGACATTAAAGCCCCCTCGGAACGTCACGGCTCTCAGGTCTCGAACCGACCGTGTTATAGCTCTTAGACAAATCAATGTTACAGCTCAGTGTTACAGCTCTATTTAGAAGATAGCAGGAAGATCCATATTTGAGGCGTGAGGGCACATCGATCCAAAGACGCGAAGAGAAGAGCACCCCAGCGCAACGGGCAGAGAGGGAGAGAGAGCGAGCCCTTTGTCTCCTCTTTTTATATGTTTGTTTTTTTTTTTTTTCCCTCCCCCTGGGCCTGTCCTATGCAAATTGCGCTTAGCCAAGAGTGCCATTCTACCTGAAGTCCTCACTCTGGTCCTCGGACCTTCCTTTGACCTTCCTCTGTTCAATTTTTGTGGGGTTTTTCCTTTCTTGTCTTTTAGCCACTGCCATTTTGGACTGGTTTTCCCTATTCTAAGTACCTAACATTCCCCCCTCAAGAGATGGGGGCCCAATTCATTGAGAATAGGGGCATCCAGGTCTTTCTGGCTACTTTCTGCTGAACTGGGATGGTGAGGGGTATTGGGCCTCCCCATCTTGCTAGTCTCAAGCCTCAGAGTCAGTGAGTGATATTTTCCATGGTCAGCTGTAGTTTTATATCTTTGTTGAACTGGCAATGCATGTTGTAGCTTGTTGACCTGGTCAGAGACAAAACAGGTTAGACAATTGATAATACATGGAGCAATTTAAAGCAGCATCAATATAGCATAATAAGGACTAGTAGGGGCATTAGCCAATTTTAAATTCACATCGCCAGGATGGCTCAAGTCCCTCCTTGTTCAGGGATCAGAAGATCTATCTCCTGTCTGTTTTGGAGTACAATCTCTGTCAAGCTGTGTTGGCTCTTTAGAGCTATCCTGTATCCCCAGAAACTTAATGTTGGGGTGTTCATTAGAATGGCACTCATTTGTAATCCTGAATAGATGTCTGAGAGCTCCCAGGGGCTCACAGGTGTATTGAGTGTCCTCTTCTGTTTTCTTCCACGGTTTGACTCATGAGTAGTGAATCTAGGAGTCATGTCCTGGCACCTTGACTGCTATGGGGGTAGAAGGTATTACAGGGTAGGGGCCCTTCCATATGGGCTGGAGTTGAGCCTTTGGGGACCCATCTTTTCAGACTTTAATTAGGACTTGAGTCCCTGGAGCAGATAGTGGTGACTCCTTAGAATCTTTTGGGTCCTGGTTCATACCCCACAAGCTTATATCCTGTTGGAATTTTCCAATGGCCATGGTATAACACTCCCAAGGCTATTCCCTTTCTTTCATGGACATAAATTTGGATTGCTTTCTCTGGGTCTGGCAAACTCAAGACAGTTGCCTGAGTTAAGGCCTGTTTTACTGTAGCCTCTGCCTTCTTTTGAGGAGTTCCCCACATTAGTGGGATTGAATCATCTCATCCCTTTAAGCTTTCATATAAGGGCTGGGTCATTATTGGATACCCAACAATTAGACCATTGTTGGGTATCCAGATTCCACAATACCCAGTTAGCCCCAGGAAAGCTCGCAATTGTTTTCGAGTCATGGGGAAGGGCAACTGGAGGATTCCTTGTACCCGGTCAGAGGTCAGAGGACAGCCTCCTAGACCCGTATGTAATCTGAACTCCCAGGTAAGTGACTTTTGTCTTGACCATCTGTGCCTTAGCACTGGAGACTTTCTGCCAAAAAGTTTAGAACCTGAATTGCATGTTGTTGGGTATTTTCCCATCTGGAGAGCAGATCAGTAGTATATTACAATATACATATTGTAATATTTTCCCATTAGGTCCCAGGTCCAGATCTAGGAGATCCCGGCTAAGGGCCTGTCCAAACAAGTGGGGGCTATCTCTGAACCCCTGAGGCAATACTGTCCAAGTCATCTGTTTGTTGGTATTTTTCTCCTGGGGCCTCCCACTCAAAAGCAAAAAGATACTGGGATTCTTTAGACAATGGTATGCAAAAAAATGCATCTTTGAGATCCAAGACTATAAACCACTTGGCACTGGGTGGGATTTCTCCCAAGATTACATAAGGACTGGGTAATGTAGGATGAAAGGGGACTACAGCTTCATTTATGATCCGGAGATCTTGAACCATTCACCAGGTTCCATCTGTTTTCTTTACTGAGAGGATTGGGGTGTTACATGGCGAATTGGTGGGGACCTATGGCATCCGGTCCCATCACTTCATGGGAAATAGATGGGGAAACAGTGGAAAGAAACAGTGTCAGACTTTATTTTGGGGGGCTCCAAAATCACTGCAGATGGTGACTGCAGCCATGAAATTAAAAGATGCTTACTCCTTGGAAGAAAAGTTATGACCAACCTAGATAGCATATTCAAAAGCAGAGATATTACTTTGCCGACTAAGGTCCGTCTAGTCAAGGCTATGGTTTTTCCAGTGGTCATGTATGGATGTGAGAGTTGGACTGTGAAGAAGGCTGAGAGCAGAAGAATTGATGTGTTTGAACTGTAGTGTTGGAGAAGACTCTTGAGAGTCCCTTGGACTGCAAGGAGATCCAACCAGTCCATTTGGAAGGAGATCAGCCCTGGGATTTCTTTGGAAGGAATGATGCTAAAGCTGAAACTCCAGTACTTTGGCCACCTCATGTGAAGACTTGACTCATTGGAAAAGACTCTGATGCTGGGAGGGATTGGGGGCAGGAGGAGAAGGGGATGACCGAGGATGAGATGGCTGGATGGCATCATGGACTCGATGGACGTGAGTCTGAGTGAACTCCAGGAGTTGGTGATGACAGGGAAGCCTGGCGTGCTGCGATTCATGGGGTTGCAAAGAATCGGACACAGCTGAGCGACTGAAATGAACTGAATTGATAGCCCACAAGCAAGGAATTATTTATTAAAGGGTATAGTCCCTCCCAAGCCTCTCTTTTGAGGAGATATTGTCTCTGGTTAGGAAACCGAGTGAAATCTCAGAGGATAATGATGACCAGTTCAGCTTGGTGGGCTCATCCAGGAATTCCCTAGTCCCACACCTGGGGGTTAATTTTGTCTTTTCATAGTTTTTGGTCACTCTTTATTTAAGAAGATGTAATGGGTTCTTCAATAGTAACCAGGAGCTGTAGAGCTCTAGGGGCTGAAAAGCTTTCCATTATAAGGGTGGTCCCCAGTTTAGTGAGTATATCTCTTCCCAGTAAGGGAGTAGGACACTCAGGGACCACCAGAAACTGGTGGGAAAATATTTGTCCATCCCAGCAACAAAGACGTGCTCGGGTGAATCTTTTAGTAGTTGTTTTTCCTGTAGCACCCAAAATGGTACAGGTTTGGGAGGAGAGGGCTATGTAGTAGGAGATCAAGACAGAGTTAGGTAGCCCCTGTGTCAACCAAGAAATTATTGGACCTACCTGCCACATCCAGTTGCACCCTTGGCTCCAGCCCTGTGATGGTTATCTGTGACAGGTGGGCTGGCTGAAGCGGGCCACTTCAGTCCTCTTGAACCATCACGAGGGTAAGCTTGGCACTTGACCTTGAGGCTCTTGGGTCCCAAGGGCAGAGTGCCGCCCAATGTCCCAGTTGATGGCATTTGTGGCAAGCCATTCTAGGAGACTTGTCATGGTTTGGACACTCTTTGGCCCAGTGCCCCGCCTGTCTACAGATCAGGCATTTGCCTCATGCCTTGTCCTTCAAGGAATCAGAGTGTGCCATAGAGCTTCTCTGGAGGGTGGCCAACATCTGGGCATGCCTTGTCTCTTTCCTTCTCTCCCTCTCCTGGGTCTTGGCCTCCTTCTTCTGTTCTCTGTTATAAAAGGTATTGGTGGCTGTCTGGATCATCTCATCTAAAGAGGCAGCAGGGTCCTGCTGCTGTAGCTGTTGTAACTTAATTCTGATATCTGATGCACACTGAGACAGGAATTTGTCCTTTAAAATCACCTGTCCCTCATAAGAGTCTAAGTCCAGATTGGTAAACTTTTGGAGGGCCACTTTTAATCTTTCCAGAAAGGCAATGGGGTTCTTGTTGGGCTCCTGACTTATTGCTGAGACCTGGGCATAGCTGATTACTTTTTGTTGGGCTGCTTTTAGTCTTGTCTTCACACAAATTAGAAAATGATCTCCCCAGGTGTGCTCAGGGTCATTAGAATTCCAACTAGAATCGGAGAAGGGGACTGCAGTTTCCTCTACTAGATATCTATCACTTGACATGTGAAGCCCCATTGCATACCTTCGGGCTTCCTTTAAGACCCTAGTAATTTCAGGGTCAGATAAAGTTTGACTAAATATGACCTTGATGTCCTTCCATGTCAAGTCAAAGGCCAAGGTAATATGTTGGAACATATCTATATATTTGCCTGGGTCATCTCTATAGCTTCCCAGGTCTTGTTTGATCTGAATTCTAAGAGGGAAAAGGCTTATGGACCTGGGNAGGGTCAGATAAAGTTTGACTAAATATGACCTTGATGTCCTTCCATGTCAAGTCAAAGGCCAAGGTAATATGTTGGAACATATCTATATATTTGCCTGGGTCATCTCTATAGCTTCCCAGGTCTTGTTTGATCTGAATTCTAAGAGGGAAAAGGCTTATGGACCTGGGTTGATCTGAATTCTCCTCCAGTTTCAACTAAGGGACATACTCGAGCTGGCTTTTGTGGAGAGGGTGCTCCTGGATATGGGGGCACATTTGGATACAAGGAAGAAGCACCAGACAATTCGGGAGCTATGAGAAGCTCCAGTCTCTTTAGGGGCATGGGAGGTGAGCCTTTTGGGGGGGGGTTTCCTTCTCTTGGTTACCTGTGCCTAACACCATCTGCCTCGTAGGCTCACTTTTAGCACATACAGCAATCCCATACTTAAGACATAGTTCCTTCATATCTCTTAGTCAGAAGAAAATTTGGACATAGGGGATCTGTGTCAATTTTTCTTGTCTTTTGCAGAATAATTCTAGCTGCAGGATGATATTGTAATTTAAACTCCCATCCTCAGGCCAGTGTTCCTCATCCCCCAGTGGATATTGTGGCCACGCAGTGGCACAAAAGAATTTTAAGCGACTCCTCCTCAGAGTTAGAGGATCGAACAGCTTCCAGTTATTAAGGATGCATCTCAGGGGCGTCTGCTGGGAAGAGGATTGGTTATTTCCCATCTTAACCGGAGGTTTTCTGGAATCTGAGGCTGAACCGTGTGAGCTTTCTGCTGAGTTCGTTTTTTGCTGTCTTGGTTTCCAGCATGATGGGCCTTCCCCTGCGCTGGTTTTCTTCCTGTTCCGCTTCTACTGCGGGAGCTTCACTGAGTTGGGCTCCTGCTGTGCTTGGTCTCTTCTGCACAGTTTGTTTCAGCCAGGTTAAACCTGAGTCACGGCACCATAGATGTCAGGCGAGTGTATGCCTTAGGTTTTTGTCTAGTCACAACAAAGATTTGGAGTGATGGACATTAAAGCCCCCTCGGTGTGTCATAGCTCTTGGGTCTTGGACAGACCATGTTATAGCTCTCAGGTCTCAAATGAACCATGTTATAGCTCTTAGACAAATCAGTTGTTACAGATCAGTGTTACAGCTCTATTTTATTTAGAAGATAGCAGGAAAATCCATCTGTGAGGCGTGAGGGCATGTTGATCCAAAGATGCAAAGAGAAGAGCGCCCCAGCCAGAGAGAGAGAGAGAGAGAGAGATAGAGAAAGAGAGAGAAAGTCCTTTGGCTCCTCTTTTGATGTTTTTTCTTCCCCCTGGGCCTGTCGTATGCAAACTGGGCTTAGCCAGGAGTGCCATTCTACCTGAAGTCCTCACTCCAGTCCTCGGACCTTCCTTTGACCTTCCTTTGACCTTCCTCTGTTCTATTTTTGTGGTTTTTTTCCTTCCTTGTCTTTTAGCCACCACCATTTTGGACTCCTTTTCCCTATTCTAACTACCTAACATGAGGAATAATGGTCTCAAGAATTCAGGTTCCTCCCATCTTTCTCTTCAGTCATTCTTTCCCTTTTTAACAGTTTTGTTGAAGCATAACTTACAAGCAATACAATTCATGAATTTTAAGTGTACAATTAAATGAATTTTGACAAATGTATAATCATGTAATGGAGAAGGCAATGGCACCCCACTCCAGTACTCTTGCCTGGAAAATCCCATGGACAGTCACAATCAAGAATTCCAAAAAGTTCCACTAGCCCCTTTGTAATCAAGTAATACAAGTCACTGTGTAGATATAGGTTCATATTTCTCTTGGGTAAATAGGAACATGAATACTGGGTCATATGCTAATTATATGTTTAACATTATAAAAAACTGACAAACTGTTTTCCAAAGTAGCTGTGCTATTTTGGATCCCTACCAGGAGTTTAAGAGAGTTCCAGTTACTCCACATGCACACTAAGACACCAAGTTATTGCTTTCTGAAGAGCAAAAGTTGTTAATAATTATGAAGTTAATTTATGAATATCTTTATTTAGGTTTTCAGCTTTCCCCCTGCTCCCAGGTATATTCTCATTACACAAATTCAAAGATTACAAAGATTTACCGTTCCAAGATAAAATATTTTCCCAGGTTTTCTTCCAAAAGTTTTATAGCTTTAACTCTTGTGTTTAGATTTAGGTTTATGATCAATTTCAAGTTAATTTTTCTGTGGCATGTAAGTTAGGTGTTGAGGTTCTTTTCTTTGTTAACAAGGAGTTGTCTGGCCCAAGTGTCAATAGCACCAAGGTTGAAAAACACAGTTTTAGGTCCTAGTGAGGACTGGCTAACAATGACTGAATTAGAATGGCACTGAAGTGTTTTCAGCAGAGGAATGATCTAAGCTTTTTGAAAAAGACCATGTGGCTGTTTGCTGTGAAAAGACTGAAGGAGTGGAAGGGTGAGAAAGAGGACTGCTTTTAGGATGGTACTATCAGTCTCCAGCAAAGACATGTGGTTTCGGCCAGAAAGACAGAGTGGGGGCAGCAGTAAGTGATGGATTGTGGGTGTATTTTGAAGGTTGAGCTCGCAGGGTTTACTAACTGTCATGGGCTAAGTGTTTTCGCCCTCCTAAAATCTGCATGTTGAAATGTAATTCCTAACGTGATGGTATTTGCAGGTGGAGGCTTTTAGGAGGTGACTGAGTCATGAACTTCTCAGCCTCAAAACTGTGGGAAATGCATTTTTGTTGTTTAAAACCACCTAGTCTATGGTAGTCTATTATAGCAACAGGAAAGGGCTATGACACCAACACAAGTAGGCATATATAGGTATGGAAGAGAGGAGCCATGTATGACCCCTTAAGAATGATCTGTTATGCCTGGTGTTGGAGCCTGGGGAGCGGATAGAAAGCTCAACAAATTTAGAATGGGAGATTTAATGCCCAAATAAATGTTTGGACAGGAAACAAACAGCATGTTACATATGTATCTTATGGAAATAAGAATGCATATTACATTAATTAATGAGTATCTTAAAGGGCACAATTATTCTGCATACAGACTATTGAGTTTCTTTTAAAAATGTTTCTATGTCCACCACATTGTTTTTTTTAAAGAAGTGTCTTCTCATGCTGTTTTTAATTTGGTGACATTTTGATAGGTGTAGGAAGTCCTAAAATTCTATTCCATTAAAGTCATTAAAGGATCTTGACTTTCCTTTCAGTATTTGCATCCCAAGAAATTACTGACTTCCTACAGAAGATGTTGAAGTATTGTTTAATAATTGCTTTGTGAGCATTTGTTTTGCCTACCCTGAAATATTATATTTTAGGAGGGGAAGAGGATGACAGAGGATGAGATGGTTGGATGATATCACTGACTTGATGGACACGCGTTTGAGCAAGCTCTGGGTATTGGTGATGGACAGGGAAGCCTGGCCTGCTGCAGTCCGTGGGGTCGCAGAGTCAGACATGACTGAGAGACTGAACTGAACTAACTGAAAATATTATAAGCTATGAGTCCTTATTATATATTAGAAAACAGCTTATTTTTCCTTCTTACTTAATTATTACTATAATCTTATAACCAATAACCTGACAAAGATCCTTTCCTTGACCAAACTCTACTTAGGCTCACCTGAACTCTTTCCCAAATAGGCATTCACTTTTGGACTTATATGTTTTCTCCACACTGTCCAATATCAGTAAGCATCTCCCAATGCTAAGTTTAGCCAGCATCTCCCAATCCTCCATTGGAGGATTCAGTTCCTCAGCTTCTACCATCCCACAGGTGATGTCTGATTACCCTGACCTGCCTTCTGCAAGAATTCTGTTAGCACTATTTAGCAAGTACTCTCTTTACCCCCGATATTTCCTCCTAGTAAATATCATGGCATCTGGCCCCATTACTGCATGGCAAATAGAAGGGGAAAAGGTGGAAGCAGTGACAGATTCTCTCTTCTTGGGCTCCAAAATACTGTGAACAGTGACTGCAGCCATGAAATCCGATGATTGCTTCTTGGCAGGAAAGCGATGACAAACATAGACAGTGTGTTGTAAAGCAGAGACATTACTTTGCAGACAAAGGTCCATATAGTCAAGGCTGTGGTCCTCCCAGTGGTCACGTATGGTTGTGAGAGCTGGACACCGTATAGAGGATAGAATTCCAAAGAATTGATGTCTTTCAACTGTGATACTGGAGAAGACTCCTGAAAATCCCTTGGACGGCAAGGAGATCAAACTAGTCAGTCTTAAGGGAGATTAACCCTGAATATTCACTGGAAGGACTGACACTGAAGCTGAAGCTCCAGTATTTTGGTCATCTGATGCGAAGAGACTTATTGGAAAAGTCCCTGATGCTAAGAAAGATGAGGGCAGAAGAATAGGGCAACAGAGGAGGAGATGGATGGAAAGTATCATCAATGCAGTGAACATGAACTTGGGCAAACTCCAGGAGATGGTGAGGGGCAATGAGGCCTGGCATGCTGCAGTTCATGGGGTCGCAAAGAGTGGGACTGAACTGGGCGACTGAGCAACTCTTTGCTCTGATATTTCCTCTTAGTAATTTTCTATCCATTGACCCCAACCTGTTCCTTGGCCATAAATTCCCACTTTTGTTTTCTGTCCATAATTGGAATTATTTTTCTTTCTATTTCAAGAGTTCTTTTTTCAAACTTTGAAACTTTTTATTTTGCATGGGGGTATAGCCAATTAACAAAGTTGTGGTAGTTTCAGGTGAACACGTAAAGGACTCAGCAATACACACACATGTATCCATGCTCAATGTTACAACGCTCAGTGCCGGACTGGGTTGTGGGCGGGGAGGTAGAATGGTTACATTCTATTGCAAGAGTTTTTAATAAAGTCTTCCTCATCATTTTAAGAAATGCCAGAATAATTTTTTAAACAAATTTTATTAACCTAAATAGGCTTATTTCCACTTCTGCTGAGTCGCTTCAGTCGTGTCCGACTCTGTGTGACCCCATGATGGCAGTCCACCATCCCTGGGATTCTCCAGGCAAGAACACTGGAGTGGGCTGCGATTTCCTTCTCCAATGCATGAAAGTGAAAAGTGAAAGTGAAGTTGCTCAGTCGTGTCCGACCCCCAGCGACCCCATGGACTGCAGCCCATCAGGCTCCTCCATCCATGGGATTTTCCAGGCAAGAGTACTGGAGGGTGCCATTGCCTTCTCAGACACCACCCCCCCCCCAAAAAAAAAAAAAAAATAGAAAACGTGTTTGACGTTTTAAAGTAATTAGGGTTGCCCCGGGGCCTGGGCCCGGGCTAGGCTCCGCGAACCCCGGGCCGGCGTCTCCGCCGTGGGTGAGTGATGCGGACTCAGGCGCAGAAAGTTAGCTTGGCCCCTACCGAGGGCCGCGCCGGCTCGGGCCCGCCTCCCCGCGGGATTGGAGGCCCGCCGCCCCGCCCGGCCTCGCGAGGCCTAAGGGAGGCGCCGGGCTCGCCGAGCGCCTGGCAAGCCTTCCCTCGTCCCCGAGTCCTGGGAGTCGCGGCGAGAGCCCGCTCTTCCGCGTCCCGCTTGCCCCGCCCGCGCGGCGCCCCAGGCCGGGAAGGAGCTGCCGTCAGAGAGAGACGCCGGCCCGGGCGGGTTCCCTGCTTCCGCGGTGGGTTCTGACTTTTTAAACTCAGCGCGAAATCCTGGCACCCCTTCCCCACGCGTCTGCGCAAAACGCGGGGCGGGGGAGTTAGGCGGGAAAGGGGATTGGGTTTCTCTCGCCCCCGGCCTAGAGGGGCTTGAGGTAGGAAGTGAGAGTCCGGGCGGCGGCGGGCTTCCGGTGGTTCGGGGCGGCCGTGGGCGTGGCAAGAAGTGGGGAGCTGGGTGGGTGGGAAGGTAAAGGGGGTGGCTTGCTCGGCCGAGGGGTCAGGCGGGCGGTGGGCCGCCGCTGGCCCCGCCGTCACGGTCCGTCTCCGAGGCCGCCCCAAGGCCAGTCCCGGCTCGGGTTCAGGCCTCTGGGTACCGGGGTGTCTCCGGAAACTCATGTTAAGCACTTTTCATCCTAGCGGGAAGGGCCCTGAAACAGCAGGGACTAGCTTGTCTGGAACTTGCCTTGAGACGAGGTTGGCCCTTCCTCCTGTGCCCTGAACCCTGAATCCATGCCGATGGTGTTCATTGTATAGACCCCTTTCAGGCCTCAAGTTCTGGTGCCACGGACTTGCCCAAAACGGTTTTTATCTTCTTCATACTGATGGAGAATGTTGTTGATGCTGAAAAGTTATCTGAAGACTTAAGGTTTTAAATCAGCAAATAAGTGTTGGATACCAGTATTCAAAGTCAAGATACTGGTCAGTATATATAAAGTGAAAATGTCAGTCAATTGTGTGACTCTTTGCAACCCCATGGTCTCTAGCCCACGAGGCTACCCTGTCCATGGGGCAAGAATATTGGAGTGGGTTTCCATTCCCTTCTCCAGGGGATCTGCCTGACCCTGGGATCCAACCCAAGTCTCCTGCATTGGAGGCGGATTCTTTATAGTCTGAGCCCCCAGAGAAGCCCCCAGTATAAAGTACTGGTCAGAACTTTTCCTTCTTTTGGGCACTGTTCATATGAATTCCCAGCTTCCTTTGTGTTCGAGTTAGGAGGACAGGTGAATATNCCAAGTCTCCTGCATTGGAGGCAGATTCTTTATAGTCTGAGCCCCCAGAGAAGCCCCCAGTATAAAGTACTGGTCAGAACTTTTCCTTCTTTTGGGCACTGTTCATATGAATTCCCAGCTTCCTTTGTGTTCAAGTTAGGAGGACAGGTGACTATTGCTCTACCCAGGTATTGCTGCTGAGTAAGATACGGAGTTGGGTTAATATAAGCGAAGCAGGGAAAGCCTACTGGATGGAACAGAAACCTCGTTCAGAAGATGGATAGATTATACAATGAAGACTGCTTTCATTTCGAAGGCACTCACCAGGTTTAAAAAAAATTCTTTGAAACTACTTAGAGGATTGTGGTTACCTTCACACTTGGCTTCAGGCTTACAGGCTCTGTGTGTGTTTTGTTTTCCCTAAGAAATTTTCTAGTCCTACTCAAAAATCTCTAGTAAGATTCACTAACCTGTGTACAATTATAGTTAATTGGTTAAAGTTGTGTGGCTATCCTATGGCGTTTCTACACTGTTTTTCTTAGTGCTGCATAAATTTCTAAGATAGGGCAGTTTTCACTTCGGTGATAATGGGGAAGGGACAGGGTAGAGAGAAGCAGAAGTTGAAACAGTAGTGTGGTAGCCTTAAAACGAACTGCACAGTGGCCTAGTGCTCGGCTTAGTTACACATCCATGAAAATCCTGGGCTTATTTAACCAATATTTATTGATTTGTGTCAGTTGCTGGGTTTGATAATGACATACGTTGCCATTGTCCATGTTATCTCAGCCAAGAGCTGTATTTTTTTTTTTTTTCTAGTGACTTTTCGTCTTTGACATTTAGCATTCTCAGTGAAAGGAGTATTTTCATATAGATGAAATTTATTTTCTCTTTGTAGTTGGAAATTAACTCATTTAAGGTATATTCTGAATGATTAATAGGTATTTTGACCCCCTAACTGAATTTTGGAAATGTTAAGTGAGGTTCAACAAGCTTCGATTTTTTTTAGTATCAGTGTCTCTTCGATTTCAATATTGTAATGTTGGTGAATCTCCAGTTTGAATATAATATGTGGGCTTTCCCAATCCCAGTTGACTTCAGAATCCTAATTTCTGGGAAGGTGCATAGAAGACATTTTGAGAAACATATTTAAGTGGAGTTTTCTTTGTTGTTGTTTTTATTTTTAATCACAGCCTCACTCCTGTCAACAGAAGTGATGCCACCAAGAAGAAAAGAGAAATACAAGCTTCCTATTCCACTTCCGGAAGGCACAGTCCTGGATGACATGGAAGGAAAACAATGGGTGCTGGGCAAGCTGATTGGCTCTGGAGGATTTGGTTTGATATATTTAGGTAAAGTATAAGTCACCAGATACTCCTATGTGTGTGACTGTGACTTCTTAATATTTTGAAAATTGAAATAAAATAGACTTCATAAATATAAGTTATATGAAGATAGTGTTTAGTAGAATGTCTATGCTAGGTTCAAGATATTACTGACCCTAGTCCCTTCTTGTCCATGTCTTTCTAAATGACTCTTAGAAAGTCTTTTCAGAGCACAGTTACACAGTCTGCCAGACAAATGGTTAATGTTCTGAGAGTGTGTTTTCATGAAACATTGGTTTTTGACTCAAGAGAACACAACTCTATGATTATGAACATTTCCCATGTCAATCTTAATCGTTAATGTTGAAGTAGTATAAGGTTTTGGTCATTTCTTCACTAGGTCTCACTAGAGAACTGGGCCTTAGAACTCCAAGGCCATCTATTGTGTGGAATGAATTAACTTCTCTCTTGTACATCTAGATTGGTACTAGTTATGTGCTATCTTTAGGATAATTAACAGACACTTAAATATAGTTTCTGTGTTTTTTGGTACAAGTAAGGAACCTAAGTTGTACACTACATTAAAAAAATTTTAAATCACATTGACTTTAAAAGGATTGTTCAGGGCTGCCTTTTATCTATAGTTTTAAGGATCAAGGGATATCCATTACAAGATGAGATTTAATTAATAAGATAAATATTAGTGATTTTAAAAAAATCCTCTCAAGGAGAAATTCTAAATATATTGACTTATTACATCTATGTCTGGAGGCGTTTAAGAAGTTGATAAAAAAGCCTTCATTGGAAGAATCTTGGATTCCTTATTAATTTTAGAGTACAGGGGAGGAAGGACATTCCCTTTGCTCTCCTAAGTTTAATAGCTGGGTTTATGAAATAAACTGATAGAAGGAAGATTAACAGGAGGACAGGTATACAAATATATTAATTTTTTGATGTTATGTGCACAGTAATATTCAGTTCAGTCGCTCATTCGTGTCCGACTCTTTGCGACCCCATTAATCGCAGCACATCAGGCCTCCTTGTCCATCACCAACTCCTGGAGTTCACTCAGACTCACGTCCATCGAGTCAGTGATGCCATCCAGCCATCACGTCCTCTGTCGTCCCCTTCTCCTCCTGCCCCCAATCCCTCCCAGCATCAGAGTCTTTTCCAATGAGTCAACTCTTCACATGAGGTGGCCAAAGTACTGGAGTTTCAGCTTTAGCATCATTCCTTCCAAAGAAATCCCAGGGCTGATCTCCTTTGGATCATGGAAAAAGCAAGAGAGTTCCAGAAAAACATCTATTTCTGCTTTATTGACTATGCCAAAGCCTTTGACTGTGTGGATCACAATAAACTGTGGAAAATTCTGAAAGAGATGGGAATACCAGACCACCTGACCATGATTTTTCTTTTTTAGCCTATTGGATGTGATGGATTGATTCTTAACTGATTTTTGAAAGCTGAATCAGCCTTTCATACCTAGTATAAATCCCTTTGGTTTTGGTATATGATTTTTTCTCTACATTGTTAGACTTCCCAGTAGCTCAGAAGTTAAAGAATCTGCCTGCAATGCAGGAGCCCTGGATTCGATTCTTGGGTCGGGAAGATCCCCTGGAGGAGGGCATGGCAACCCACTCTAGTATTGTTGCCTAGAGAATCCCATCGACAGAGGAGCCTGGCAGGCTACAGTCCATGAGGCCACAAACAGTCAGACATAACTGGGCAACTGACACTATACATTATTCGATTGATTTGCTAATATTTTTTAAGGATTGTTGCATGTGTGTTCGTGAGAGATACAGGTCTGTAGTTTTCTAGCAACGTCTGCCTGGTTTGTATAAGGTAATTCAGCTTTATATGATGATTTAGGAAGTAGTCCTGCTGCTTCTACGCTTCGAAAGAGATTGTATAGAATCGGTATAATCTATTCATTAAATGTTTGGTAGACTGTGCTAATGAACCCATCTATACCTGGTGATTTGTGTTTGTGAAGGTTATCAATTATTTTTTCTTTTTTTAAGAATTGAAGTATAGTTGATCTACAATGCTATGTGTTTTAAGTGTACAGTGGAAGATTATTAATTATTGACTTAATTTAATTTCTTTAATAGATATAAGCCTATTCAGTTTGCTTATTTCTTCTTGTATGAATTTTGGCTGATTGTGTCTTTCAAGGAGTTTGTCCCTCTTATTTTGGTTATCAAACTTAAGGACATAGACTTTTTCCCTAGTATTCTTTATTATCTTTTTATGTTGATGGGATCTCATTGTGTTTTGATATTCATTTCTCTGGTAATTAGTGACATTAGGAATATTTTCACATGCCTATCGGCCTTTAACAAATTTAAAAACTTCAAATACCTGAATCTGACCAGGAATTTTGCTTCTGCTATTGTGTGACGTAAGCACATGTTTAGTGTTCTATCTAATGAGACTGTCCAACACTAGCCTTACTGCTAGGGAAGAAAGAGAGGCTGAAGCATCACCACACAGCAGGTAGTTTCTCTCCCTAACCCAGGTACTTAGCATTTTAGCAGGATGACCAGTCTGTTAGAGTCACATGTCTCCTTGAATATAAATAAAAACAATGCAAACATTATATCCATACTCCTACTGTCCCACTGAACAAAGACAGAAAATGCACGAGCTCAGTCCATCATGAGAAAGAATTTCATCTTCACTGGAGCTGACTATAAATATATTTTAAGCCCATAGGATGGTTAAGTTTCCCTTGGTAGCCTCAAGTAGTCTTTTCATCACATAAATACCAATAAATCCATCCCCCTGCTTCTTCCTTTCAACTCTTCTCTCAAGGGGTATTCAGCTTTAATCTGCTCCAGTAACTTGTGGTCAAGATAGCAAGTTGCTTTTTGTCCCGATCTTTCCTCCTCTCCTGCTCCCTCTTCCTCTCCTTCTCTTTTCCATCCTGCCCATTTCTAGTGCATCATTGCTGTGAGCTATTACTCTCAAAGCTAAAAGAGAATAGACAGGAAGCCCCACACTGCCACATTTAACTTACCTTAAAATAAATGTGCTCAGAAAAGAATAATGGAAACAAATTCTTGCCATGTTGATTCTGGGTTTCACAGAACTATTTTTCCCTCCTAGAACTATATTTAAAATAACTGAAATTGTGCAATAAAAAGGTACCCCCTATTCTGAATATATGCAAAGTTCAAGGAACTTCATCTATGAAATGACTGCTTTTGCAAAAATTTCATTTAAGAGATGAGATTTAAGAAGACAACTGAAGTCTTTCTCTCCTCCCACTTCATCCACATATAGAAGAACTTCAAGTGTTCCCGAATTCAAGGGCAAAAGAGGACAACTTCTTTCTTATTTATTCCCAAGGCAAAGGACCTGGGCTCTGATGAGAGCTGTACCTCCTGTCACTAGTGTGTATTTTGCTTCCTTTGGAAACTACACAACCAAGACGTTTTTTAGCTTTGCTTATATTTGAAGTATGACTTTACCTGGGGTGAGTCTAACTCAGGTCTGAATCAACAAATCATTATCTTCTTTGAAACCTAATCTTCTTCATCTATTCAAGATACCCTGTAAAGACTTGTAAATATATAAACATATGCAAAAAAACAAGAATGGCAAGAAGATTACCTAAGAGCTGAGCATATCATTCAGCACAGAGGTTTCTGGAAATTGCTGGTATTAGATTGTTGCTTAATCACTAAGTCATGTCCAGCACTTTTGTGACCCCATGGATTGCAGCCCACCAGGCTCCTCTGTTCATGGGATTTCCCAAGCAAGAATACTGGAGTGGCTTGCCATTTTCTTCTCCAGAGGATCTTCTTGACCCAGGGATTGAACCCACGTCTCCTGCATTGGCAGGCAGATTCTTTACCACTGAGAAGCCTTAGCATTAGATTATACGACAATAATATTAATAGAACTTTCTGTATTATGTGCAAGGTAAACTTGGTTTCAGAAGCAGTAATTGTACATGGAAGAAAATCTAGACCAGAATCATAAAACCTGTCTGAGTCCACACTCTATCCTTTGGCACTTTTGTGGTCCTGGTCACATTACCTAACTTCTCTGAATCTTAGTTTCCTTAACTGTGAACTGGAGATAGCATGGATTAAACAAAACAATTTAGATTACAGCGATGAAGTTTTAAGTTCCATCCTGCTTCATAAAAGTGAAACAATAGTCAGCTTAATGTACGTTGCCATTCCCCCACTTTTTCCTCCCAGATGACTTGTTAAGTTGTAGAGTTGATAAGAGATTTCTGCAAAACGCCTGTAACAATATGCTTACTCACCGTTATTAGTTTGGCTCATTGGTTTGTTTTCTGATTTTGATAATTATGAGATTTGTATTAGTACCTATGTCTCTATATGGTCCTCTTTACAACACTGATTAGCATATGTTAAGTAAATAATTATCCACTGGATTATGGAAAAAGCAAGAGAGTTCCAGAAAAACATCTACTTCTGCTTTATTGACAATGCCAAAGCCTTTGACTATGTGGATCACAATAAACTGTGGAAAATTCTGAAAGAGATGGGAATCCCAGACCACCTAACTTGCCTCTTGAGAAATCTGTATGCAGGTCAGGAAGCAACAGTTAAAACTGGACATGGAACAACAGACTGGTTCCAAATAGGAAAAGGAGTACGTCAAGGCTGTATATTGTCACCCTGCTTATTTAACTTCTATGCAGAGTACATCATGAGAAANGAATACCAGACCACCTGACCTGCCTCTTGAGAAATCTGTATGCAGGTCAGGAAGCAACAGTTAAAACTAGACATGGAACAACAGACTGGTTCCAGATAGGAAAAGGAGTACGTCAAGGCTGTATATTGTCACCCTGCTTATTTAACTTCTATGCAGAGTACATCATGAGAAACAATGGGCTGGAAGAAACACAAGCTGGAATCAAGATTGCTGGGAGAAATATCAGTCACCTCAGATGTGCACAGTAATATTACAGGGGGAAAAATAGTTGAATAAATATCCTAAATCATGGTAAGATTTGAGAGCTTAAATGCCCTCTTAGTAAGGGACAGTACATGATTTTTAAGAGACATTACTAGGCCTGTAGAAGAGTAGATGGGGGCTGTGTTAGTCTGTAATAAAGTTTGGGAGTGATGTCAGTTTCTAATCTCTTCTGTGATGAGTCAGTCTTTCCTGGTTAATGAAGCTCTCCTAGATATAATTTAAAACAGTTGAGTTGTGTTCTTTGGTTTTGTGTTTTAGGAGGTCTGGGGCGGGGGTGGAGGGCAGGGTTCTGTCTTTAGCCAAATAAAGGGAGTTCAGAGAAAGCCTTTCCTTGCATTTGCTAGTTTTCAAGTGCCTTCAGTTCAAAATAATCCTTTTGCCAAACAGGCATATTTTAGGGTGATCTTTTTGAACTGTGATGTTGGAGAAGACTCTTCAGAGTCCCTTGGACTGCAAGGAGATCCAGCCAGTCCATTCTGAAGGAGATCAGCCCTGGGATTTCTTTGGAAGGAATGATGATAAAGCTGAAACTCCAGTACTTTGGCCACCTCATGCAAAGAGTTGACTCATTGGAAAAGACTGTGATGCTGGGAGGGATTGGGGGCAGGAGGAGAAGGGGCTGACAGAGGACGTGATGGCTAGATGGCATCACTGACTCGATGGACGTGAATTTGAGTGAACTCTGGGAGTTGGTGATGGAACAGGGAGGCCTGGTGTGCTGCAGTTCATGGGGTCACAAAGAGTCGGACACGACTGAGCGACTGAACTGAACTGATTCTACCGCCCTTCTCATGCAAATGTGTTTCGTGGATCTTGAAGGATTAAGCTCCTCTTCTAATGAAGTTGAGTTTGTAGTATCGAATAAATGGGTGAAATACAGTGAATAAGTAACTTCTTATTAATCACCTGAGTGTCTAATCTAGTTGGGAAGATAAGACCAACACAAAAGTATAGTGTGGGTTAGATAAAGAACAACTTCCCTATTTAAAAGGTTTGAACTTGCTTGAAAAATGTTAAGTACTAGATTTAGTGACACAGGCAGCACTGTTTAACAGAATTCTAATGCAAGGCACATATGGAATGTAAAATTGTCTAGGAGCCACATTAAAAAAAAAGCAGCTGAAATTTATTTAAATAATATGTATTATTTAATGTGCTATATCTAAAGTATAATTCCAACACATTATTAATATTAAAAAAGGGAAATATTTCACTTCTTTAGTTAAAAGGGACTAGACCAGGATATGTCTAGTCCCATTTTAGGGACTCAATAACTACCTATAGGTAGTGGCTACCATGTTGAATGTTGCAGATAAAGACCCTGAGAGGACTTGGAGTCTACAGAATATATTCTTTTGAAGAATTAATTGTTGGTCGAAACTCTGAATTGATGAATTCTCTTATATAGATGAGCGTTAGGATCTCTGGTATATTGTCTTGACTCAAGGTCAGAGAAATGGAGTTAAATAAGTTATTTCTGATGTGGCTGAACTATAGCCTTGGATTGCACAGCTTATCAGTTATTCTGATATTTGAATTATTTTTTAAGTGTTAGTCTTATTTCTTTACTCTTTTTAAATGTAAATATTATATGTGTTAATATGTATTTAAATTTAAGAGCATGTTTAATGTGTGTGTATGCATACATACATGTGTATACATGTTACTTGTGTGGTTCCTGTTGTGAAAAAGGAATTTAGGCATGTGGAATTAGGAATTTAGGCTTAGTCATGTGATTTATTTGACCCTATTCAAATACAGAAAAAAACCTTGCTTCTTTCAATCTAAATACTGCACATATTTTTTACTTAATTTTTCTCAATAATATTTAGTTTGCAATAATTTTCAAGATTTCATAGTTATGAAATATCCACTGCTATCTGAATTTTAGAACCTGGATCCTGGATATATGAGCAAATGCATGTGACTGGCGTAAGAATTTAAAGAAATGCTTAGCTATTTTGAGGAAGAGTTGTGTGTTGCAAATGTTGTTACTGTTCTATCAAAAGTGGCACTCATAAATTATAATCTAAGCTCTTCAGTGAGATGCTGTCAGTGATAACTTTGTTAAAATTAGTTTTTACGTATTATTTTCAAGCTGAGATAATCCATATGAAATTATATCATGATTTGCATTTTAGCATGGTTCTCTTCATTTCCTGTATAGATGAAGTAACCGGCCAGTTCAGGTTTCCCTAATACCTTTATGTCCAGCTACGTTGTTAAGCATTATATTTTATAGATACACTTTCAGCAGACGCTTCATCAGCATTTGTCACCTAAGGCTGAGAAGAGACTAACCGCCCTGACCGACTTATATGTGCATGTGCAACTGTCCTGTAGTTTTGAGATCAATAGCGAAAGCCTTTCAGTACTCAGCAAGAAGTAAAAGGGAAGGGGCAGAGATGTTTTGTATTTACTCTAAACTTGGGGAAATAATGTTCCTGTAGCAGTAACAGAAGTAGTAATAAGAGGGAAAAGAAAGTCTGAACATAAAACAAAGTTCTTTCTTTGCATTTGAAAAGAGAGGAGGGGAAAAGGAAGAAAGGAAACTGTTTCAGGGAATGGGAAAGCTTGCAGTAACCTCAGGATCAAATAAGTGAAAAAAAAATTCTAAAACTTCAGGAGAACTAAGAGTTTGAATTTTACTTTAGTGCTAGGTATAACACAGAACCAAGCAAACTGGGGAATTTCATAAATCACAGCTTACGATTTTGACCTGAGCCTTTTGCGAACTGAGTGACTTTCATCTATTCAGGAATCTTTGTTTCTATCCTCTAGGATTGAGGTAATAATACTTGCAATGATTAAGGTAATATTTTTAAAGAACTTGGAACTTCATAAGCAGTTCACTGGAATTGATTTATTTATTTAGAACATCCCATTCTCAGTGATAGCTGAGCTCTAAATTCAGTGTCTGGTGCTCCGATTAGCACAGTGACTAAGACATGTATGGGAGGGTTTTTCCATTTGTCCTCCCATGGACTGTGATGGGCTTAGCTACTAAATGTGGTAAAACTGAGAAACAGAGAATGTCAGTGGAAGTCTATGACATTTTACTTGCCAAAGTGTATGTTTTTCCCATTTCAATTTACAGTAGTACTCATGATGACATAGTGAAAAGTTCTCACATAAGCTGTATCTTATGTTTCAGATATGAAAGGTATTATGTTTCAGAATTAGTCAAAAATCTAGAAAAACAGAACTATAGCTAATAAACTTTAGCCAAATTCCTTTAAAGTCTTACACGGCTTTCCCCGGTGGCTCAGTGGTAAAGAATCTGCCTACCAATCCAGGGGAGGTGGACTTGACCCTTGGGTTGGGAAGATCCCCTGGAGGAGGAAGTAACAAATGATAAAATGATTTTTCTGTAGCAGTTTTATTTTTTAGAATTTGAGCAGAGCCATGACCATTTAGCATCTTTGGGATATAAGCACAGGCTATATGTTTACCAGTTATTTGCCTCAGAGATTGAGACTGAAGTCAGACCACTAAACCCACACAAGCCAGTTTACTTTTTTCCCCCATAATTATAGATGTCACCCTTAACTCCAGCCTGTAATCTTAAACATAACACTCTTAGTCATAAAAACTTGAGACAAATTAACTTTAAAATCTATTTGCTTTATTGACAGTAAATCAAGAGCATTATATTTTATAAATAATGTTATTATAAATAAAATTAATTCTTGAAGCATTAAGTTCAATCATTTATTCATGGATAAATGTTTAGATCAAGTGACTGCCATACATTTCTTGGGTAATCCTCTCAGATTAGCTCAATTTTGTTCTTTAAAAATAGAAGAAATCTTTGTGAGGTGGGGCAGAGAGAAAATAGAGTAGCTGAGAGTTGTAGATATTGTCAAAGTTTAACTCACTTATCGATGAAGAAATAGGCTTCTATCTAAATAGAAAAAATTTTTTATGTGTGGTTTTTATTTATTGTATTTTCTTGTTTGGTGGCTCAGTGTTAAAGAATCTGCCTTCCAGTGTGGGAGATGCTGGTTTGATCCCTGGGTCGGGAAGATCCCCTGGAGAGGGAAATGGCAGCCCACTCCAGTATTCTTGCCTAGGAAATCCCATGGACAGAGGAGCCTAGTGGGCTACAGTCCATGGGGTCACAAAGAGTCAGACATGACTTAGTGACTAAACGATAACAACTTTCTAGTCAGCTAGAATGGATTGATTTTTAAAGTAAGTAGAGTAATGTTCTGAAGAGCCTAATGATAATGCTAGCAGCAAAATAAAGTTACTGAAACATGCATTGCTTCATAATATATTGCATTAAATGTTATTTTGGCAGTGTTTTATAGAGAAGACTTTGAGATAAGCAGTTAATCTGACCTAACACAGTGCAACATTGTGGTCCCACCACAATGCTGCTGCTGCTAAGTTACTTCTGTTGTGTCCGACTCTGTGCTACCCCATAGATGGCAGCCCACCAGGCTCGCCCATCCCTGGGATTCTCCAGGCAAGAATGCTGGAGTGGGTTGCCATTTCCTTCTCCAATGCATGAAAGTGAAAAGTGAAAATGAAGTCGCTCAGTCGTGTCCGACTCTTCAAGACTGCATGGACTGCAGCCTACCAGCCTCCTCTGTCCCTGAGATTTTCCAGGCAAGAGTACAGGAGTGGGGTGCCATTGCCTTCTCCAGATTATACCAACTATACCATTCTTAAACCTTTAGCTGGGAACTAATTTATCTTATATATGACAGTTTCTAGTACAGATTATCCTTATTTCACATTTATTTCCTTCTTCTCACCTCCAGGGTATCATTCACAAAATTTCCTAGTAGCTATTGTGGTCGGGGGACAAGGCAGTGGCACCCCACTCCAGTNTCTGTGATGCCCCTAAACAGTTATTTTAAAATTTTAATGGGCTTTCGTTTTAAACTAATGCTACTAACATTTACTTAAAAACTGAACTAGGGTCTGTTATTTTAAGAGATTACAAGTTAAGGCATTTGACCAGTCTTAGGGGACAGTTGCAATTTGCTTTGTCCTGGGTCAGTCATCAGCAAACCACCACAGACCCATTCAGTTCTTCCTGCCAGACAGGAGAGAAAATGGCCTCCTTTACCAGCACTTTCCCCATCCTGGCCTCTCCTAACCGGTATGAGGTCACACCGGGCCATCCCAAATTATTCACACACATCCTCAGCAGGATTACATTTCCCAGACTTGTTTCCAAGCCTTTGCTTCATTTCTAAAAGATCTACAGTGGAGGCAAGAACCTAGAAAGAGCAAATTTGGGCCAAATACCTGATTCACATCAACTAGGCATCAATGACCTATTTCAACGGCTGCTGCTTTATCGAGGTTAAAAGGGAGCAGAGCAGGATCGATGGAAGCACCTTCTCAGTCCTGAGATTCTTTGAATTGCTGGCAGCAGGGAATGCTTCCTTATTAGCATTTCAAAATCACAGAGAGCCGTCTGGCCGGGGGGCCAGCCTGAGGAGGCAAGCTTATCTCACTGCCACTTCCACCTTTGCCTGCAACAGCCTACCAGTTCCCTCGCACCCACCTGTTCACTCATCCCCAGAACAGAGGCCAGCGTGGTGGACTAGGAATAAGATGTGGCCTTGGTCAAGTGCTCTTTCCAGCTCTCACTTTCCCAACTCGGAAAGAGGGCCAGGGGGAGTTGGGAAGGAAGAGAATGAACTCTGTATACTTTACGGGGTTGTGAAGAGGATTAACTCAAACCCTTCATTCATTCAACCCCTCATTTACATCTGTAAATGCACTCTGGACACAGGGTCTGTGGAATGCTGCTAAACAGCATCCTACAGGAGCACGTGGATGTCTTTGGTCTCCGCGGCGCCGCTTCACTCCCCCACGGCGGGGAGAAGCATGTGGCCTGCCACTCCATCAGCCTCCCTAGCCTAGAGTAGGTTTGGTTGTAGCCACTGGAAGACACTGGGCATCTAATTTAGTAACCCGTCCCCGAGTTACTAAATGCTCAGACAGACGAGAGCGATTTCGCAAGGCGGTGTGGAGAGAGCAATAAAACTGCGCGGTGACCGCCCGGGTCCTCTTCTTGGCTGGGTGACCTTGAGCAAGTCGATCCCCCACCCGCGGCTCATTTTCTCAGCTGCAAAATACACTGTTAGAGAGAAGAAGCCTAAGGTCTAGACGTTCTCCGGGAGGGGGTGAGGCCAGGCGGCCGTGACCCAGAGGCGCCCGCCCCGGCCTTCGCAGCCCACATCCACCGCCCCGGCCCGCTACGCACCTCTCAGCGCCTGCCCGCCTCGCTTCGCCTCCTCGTGCCCTGCTGGGCTCAGGTCCGCATCGTACCAGCCGCTGAAACGGTTCTCCAGGTTCCATGTGCTCTCACCGTGCCGGATCAGCACCAGCTTGTAGGCGGCCATGGCTGCGAGGTTCGGGATGCGGCTGTATTTTAATTTTGTATGTGCTGACCATTGGCTGTTAATTTTGAGTTTTAAAAGCACAGTGTTCATTTACTTACCAGCTAAGAAATCTGCTGCTGCTACTGCTGCTAAGTCACTTCAGTCGTGTCCGACTCTGTGTGACCCCATGGATTGCAGCCCACCAGGCTCTTCCGTTCATGGGATTTTCCAGGCAAGAGTACTGGAGTGGGGTGCCATTGCCTTCTCCGGCTAAGAAATCTAAATACCTGCAAAAGTTTGAATTCTTTGTATAAAAAGGAAGCATTCTCCTAAGGTTTACTTAGTCTTTGCTTGTCTTTTTCATTTTTGTAAGTGTCCAATCTTTTTAACATATTTTATATTATGGGTTTTCATTTTCAGCATTCTACTGTCAAATTCTTTTGCCTTAAGGGAAGATTTACAAACTGCTCTGTTCTTCAATAATTTATGCATTATGTCTCTTCCACTGCACCTGTTACTATCTTAACAATGGTTTCAGTGGTCAAGGTTTTTAAATTTGAAGCCTATTGCTATAGGGAAGTTTCTTCTTCATGAAATGAGTTCACTTCTATTGTCACACAATGAAAAAAAAACAGCTCAACTTTCAGGAGCTTCTGGCTTCCTTATGAAATATGAATGGAGTTTAGCTTCTGAAGTGTTTTAGGCTTTTTTCTTTAGGCATGGAAGAAGAGTAGGAAGTAGTCTTCTGTTAAGAAACAGGAATATCTATGTTTATAAAATAAATGAGAAGAAAATTAAGAAACTCTAAAGCTCTAAGTAGGAGTATTCACTAGAAATTAGCTATTTGGGTGATGAAAAGTTGTTCACCCTCCTCACTTAATGATTCAAAAATGTTCATGGATCTTATACTGCTTACATACTTGGTTTTGCAATTCGTCCATCTTCAGAATGTTTGTCCCTTGTAACTCCATTACATGAACTAAGTACATTATGCAGTTTTCTGCATGAAAGGGCATTTTAAGGCAATTATTTCAAGAAAATTTTTGAAGGTTTTATTGTTTCTTTTAAAAGGGAAAAAGAAAGTCGTCCTGACTTCAGTTAGTCAGGAAGACTTTCCTTTAACATCTCCAACCAAGTAATACTTGAGGGAAAAGATTCCGTAGAAAGATATCCATTGAAGGCCAGAAACATCTACAGATGCAGTGTGATCCTAGGCAATGAGGCATGTGGCCCTTCATTGGCATTATATGATAACAGGAGGATCTTCTGGCAGAAGAGCTGACTTTTGCTGCGTTCTGCATGCTGCCCCTCCAAGCCCATCTTTGATTGGCACCTATGCCCTATTGAAACTGGCATCACACCTTCTGAATGGGCACAGTGCCAGCCAAGCAGATGGGTATGGGCAAAAGCATGCCAGAAACCCAGTATGTGCATCAAGTTTAAGTATCAGGGGCCCAAACTCCCATCCAGGGATATAAAAACTGCAGTCTGTTGAGAGCTTTTTGTGCTTAAGGTTAAAGGACATGCCATTTCTATTCCAGCTTAGAGGTTGATTAATTTTGAAAGTCAAACAGGAGCTCCTGTGGCAGTGTCAAGCAAAATTCTATCTTTGGTGAATGAGAATTACTATTTCATGTAGGGAAGAGAAAAGTATTGTAATGAAGTTTCCAGTGAGAGTTACTCTCCTGCAAGTGCCTCCAGCACTTAAGCAGCATGCATTCAGTGGAGATGAATATTTCTGTTCTCCAGCAGAGCCAGGTGCATTCAAAGCCAGATCTTCAACCTGCTGCAGTAAAGAACCCTAAATTTAGAAAGGGCAGGTAAAGTTTGGAAGAACTCCTTGGTGGCAGCTCTCACCATGAGCTGATGAGGCTTCACAAAAGTGTATAAAGGAGATGAACGAAAAACTCCAAATTAAAAACCTTCCGATTACTTCAGTCTGAAGCAGAAAGGTCTTTAATANCTAAATTTAGAAAGGGCAGGTAAAGTTTGGAAGAACTCCTTGGTGGCAGCTCTCACCATGAGCTGATGAGGCTTCACAAAAGTGTATAAAGGAGATGAACGAAAAACTCCAAATTAAAAACCTTCCGATTACTTCAGTCTGAAGCAGAAAGATCTTTAATAAAGGGAAAAGTTTAGTCCTTTCTCTAAATGCAGAAATTTTTTTGAATTTTATATCAATAAAAAGTTAGTTTACCAAAACGTTAGAACCGACTTAATGCATAAGTAACAAAGCTTCCTATTCTAACATTTATTTCATTGCATGTCTATCATGTATATAAACTTCACTTCTTGAATAATGGATTTTGCATAAAATTGAGTTCTAAATATCATATTCCTTATGATCGTCTCACACCAGCTACAGAACTGGGCAAAAATTTTAAAAAAAGGGCATCATTCCTTGTGATCACTTTAATCGTATTCTCTAAATGCTCTTAAATTTACAAGAATGCCTATAAGACCAGCTGTGGCCAAGAGAAGCTTTTTGTAATCACCTTATAGCCATTGCTTTTTCTTTTCCACTGTGTAAACTTTATCTATGGAGCAGATTCCATGAGACCATTGTGAATACTTCAACGTATTCAAAACATATAACTGCCACAAATTAAACTACTAAAACTAAAGCTGGTGCATTGTAACTGCCAAGTAAAGCTGGCACGTCCCTCCGTCAGACTGCGGGAGAGTATGCCATACAGTCCTCAGAAAACACAATTCATCCAGAAGCACTCTTGTCACTTGCTCTGATATTAAACCAGAGAAAGTGACATTAATTAAAGAAGTGACATGAGCCAACAGAAGCAATGAAATTCTAAGCTTTGGCTCATGTGCAGACCTTACTCCAACTTGCTCTGCTTAGGTATCGTGGCCATTTAAGAGGAGTGTGGCTACTTCCCTTCTCCTCCTCGTCTCATCTTTCCATTCGGAAACATCGTTTTCAGGGAACTAAAATTTCATGCCCAGGGTTGCCCTAGCCAGTTGGTACACTGCAGGGTTTCCTAAAATAGTCATGTGGTGGCATGTGATGCATTTACTGCAGTTGGTAACTGCATGAGATGAACAACTAGGGACAGAGGCGAGTTGGTCTTACAAAAAGGCGAACAGCAGCTGAATTGAGCAGAGTCCATAGATTCAGTAGATTGAGAGCTAGGGAAGTCTGCTGCTAGGATCACTGGTGAAAATAAATGGTGGTTGGTAGGCCTTATGAAAATTCTAACATGCTAACAAGGCAAGCAGGGGAGTAGCCACAACTTTTCTTGCTTGCTCTTTGTTCCTTCCTGTAATATGTTCTTTCGCAGTGCTTATCTTATTTCCTATGATTGCCATTTGTGTTCTGTTTACCCTCCACCAATACTAGAATATAAACTCCTTGTAGGCCTTCTCTCAGAGTGCTTCAACAAGGCCCAATATATAACAGCTTAAAAAATGATTGGTTAAATTAAAACAGTCTGTTGGGGAAAAATAATTTTCCCAACAGTTGTCTTATCTGAGATGAAATTTTGTGCTATTGGTACTATAACATGTGGCATGTGTGTAAGATTCTGTCTTTTTAGAGTTAGAGGCCTTATTTTATTTATCTTAGGGAGCTTGAGGGGATATAAGTTTCTGTTCATTCTCTTTCCAAGTATGTTTTTTAAATATAAGAAGCTATATACTTAATCCATAGATTATAGGTTTATTGAGGGAGTCTACTTTGCTAATGCACAGTGCAGAGAGTTAAAAAAAATGGACATTATATTAAAATTAAACAGTTTTCTGTTTAGAATGAAACAGTTCTACAGAGTAGCATTTAATTGAAGTAGACTTAACAGCAAGTATAAACTTTTGTGGAGAAAATAGATGGGGTTTAATGTTAAATGGATTGACTTATAGGCATGTAAATATATTTTAAAAATCTACTTTTCAAAGAATATAAACACAACTTTAATGGAGAATAAATTATTGGTATTTCTATTAATCCAAGTGAATGAAAGATTTGATTAAGAGTTTTGTACATAGTCAGAAGCTTTTGTTATAGTTTCTGGGCATGGGTGTTTTATATTTGAGATCAGGAATTTTCTGTGTAATTAGTCTTAAGGTTTAATGTACATTTTTAATATCAGACAGACAGTGGTTTCAAAGAGACAGCAGTGCTGCAAAGGAGCAAGAAAAGAAGGCCAAAGTTGACACACACAGAGGCAAAACAGTGTAAGAAAAATCAACACGTTTTGCAAAATCAATCATTGAAAATGTGTCAGTGTTCAGGAGACTGTCTTTAATTTGCAATCCAAGTGAAAAAGAGTATTTAAATATGAGAGGCAGTATTATTGAGCCCAGCATGCCTGCTACCACTTGTTTGACTAGCTTAGAATAGAACACTGAGAGGCAAGGGCTCAAAGTTAAATGAACATTTATACATTTTAAAATCAAATGAAAGATTCAGAGTATATTCATGAATTGATTTTTTTTTCAGAACCCTAAATTTAATCAGCTGGAATTACTTTTAAAGTGCCATTCTATTTAACTTTTGGGAATGATGAATTTGCCTTTTAATAGGAGTGCTGTATTTTATCATGAAGATGAAACAAACTGTCTTTTGTTAATTATTCCCCAGAGACACTGGCCATTTTTCTCTCCTATGCTTAGTGTGGAGTAAAGGCAGCTTCCTGCAAATTTATATCAAGCAAGAGCAATCGGAAGCTACAACATGTGTGAAAGAGGCTCATGGAAGGCTTAGCATCCATTGTAGCTATTCTGAAGGCCACCTAATGAAATTCACAGAGGTGATGTTAACCAAAGCCTCACTGTGGAGGCCGTGAACACAAGACACAGAGCAGTGAAAAGGAATGAAAGCAAGAATCCCTGGTAAAGACTAGCAGATGAGTCATATGTGTCTGGGGCATGCTGCCAGGCATAGTTTCTGAAACCTTTTTTAGGAAATCTTCATCCTCATCCACTACTAAGAGAATCTTTTACCCAGTGTGTGCCAAGCTCTGTGTTAAATGCTTCATATGGATTATTTCATTTAATTCTCCCAGCAGCTTGACAAGGCAGTTTTGAGGCCTAGGAATGTTAAGTAATTTGTCTAATTGTCTTCCATCTCCATTTGAACTTGGGTCTCTCTGCTCTCCTGGTTGGTGTCTTTTGTCAAAGAACACTCTGAATTTATTGCTAGCCAGAGAAAATAATGACAAATGACATGCTTGTGACATGCCCATTTCAAAAATAACTGAAATATTTAATTGATAGTATTGGCAGCTAATTTAAGAAATATGTTAGCGCTGATGCTGATAATAGTGTCATTTTCATTCAGATTGACAACTTGAGGTGTAGAGCATTCGTGATATGTTTTTAATATTTTCACAAAATCTGTGAAAGTACATCTGATATTTATAGTAAATCTAATGTTAAGAACTGGAAAAAATACATATACTAAAAATGTACCTAGAACAAACAATATTTTTATGAGAAAAAAGTGAGAATAATCAGTCAGTAGTGCATACAAACTGATGGGAAAGATTAGATTTTTCTGCTTTTAAAAAAATAAGTATGTTGAGTTTATGGGGATATTATGCATTTGTTTTGAGGGCAATAAGCAACAAGGAGATCAAAAGAAGCCTCTTTAAATCCCTATGACAGACTTTAATAAGCATCATGTGAAAATAGATATTTTTACAAATATTGAATTGTTTTTGGCATGTCTTTTTTCTATTGGGTAAAATAATTTAAAGATATACTATTTAGAAAACTTAAGTCTTTTAAGAAAATTAAAAAAAACAAATACTTGGATAAGTGAAATGTTGATAAAGAATATGTTTCTTTATAGGATTTGTTCGTATACCAAAATATTTATAAGTATAGTTTAAAAAAATTATTCAGTCAACATATTATTATACAATAATATTTACATGTCCTCATAGATGACTTTATGAAAAAACTATAACATTTCATGTATAGGCAAATCTTTATGTTTTTAATGGAGAATTTATATTTATTAGATATTGTAATGCTAGTTTCATGCTTTGATACTTTTTTCTTGCCAGGATATACATAGCAAGGAAAAGAATGAATGAAGTATAATATTACATTAGAGTGCACTTTTGGTGATAGTTATTAATTTCAATTTCTGGAGAATGTAAAGAAAAATGCTCTTCATTACACTTCATCATGTTTCTATTAAAAGATTATGTGTTACACTTCTGACATAGATTTCCAGTATCAAATGTGAGTACTGTATCACAGTTGAGGATGGAATATTAGTTATATAAACCTTCTGTCTTACAAAGTGTTAGGAGGATGGGAGAAGGAAAAGTAGCAAAGTCCACAGAACAATCCCCACACAGTACACTTCAAGACAAATGAAAAGACAGCCATAGAGTAGCCAGGACATGGAAGCACCCTAATGTGCATCAGCAGACGAATGGATAAGAAAGCTGTGGGACATAAACAATGGAGTATTACTCAGCCAGTGAAAAGAATACATTTGAATCAGTTCTAATGAGGTGGATGAAACTGGAGCCTATTATACAGAGTGAAGTAAGCCAGAAAGAAAAAAACCAATGCAGTATACTAATGTATATATATGGAATTTAGAAAGATGGTAACGATAACCCTGTATGCAAGACAGCAAAAGAGACACAGATGTATAGAACAGTCCTTTGGACTCCGTGAGAGAGGGTGAGGGCGGGATGATATGGGAAAGTGGCATTGAAACATGTAAATTATCACATGTGAAATGAATTGCCAGTCCAGGTTCGACACATGGTACAGGGTGCTCGGGGCTGGTGCACTGGGATGACTCAGAGGGATGGGATGGGGAGGGATTGAGGGGTGTTCAGGATGGGGAACACATGTACACCCTTGGCGGATTCATGTCCGTGTATGGCAAAAACCACCACAATATTGTAAAGTAAAATAAAACTGAAAAAAAATAAAGGTTCAAGAAAAAAAAATGAAAGCAAAACAAAGTTGCATATCTAACAGACAGTTGTTGTGTGATGAAAAGGGGAAGAAAAGCTGTAAGACTTCCATGAGACCAGAATTTTCACTGTAGTAGAAAACATTTGAACAAGTACCGATGTTCTGAAATTAACTAGTTTCATGTAAATTGAATGCACTATGGAATCTGTGTTAAAAATAAGAGGTTTTTGGTTGGGGAAGGACCTTTAAGTTCCTTCTGACCCTGAGAATCTGTGAGATCCTGAAAGATGGTGAGAGATACTAAAACGTGGATAAAGGCTTTAAGGAAAGAATTGACCCAGCTGAACAAAACATTAGTTCTGCTATCAATAAGCAAGCAAAATAAATCTAAGCCACAGAAAAATGATGCAATTTCATCATGAATATTAGTAAGTGTTGCAAAAAGTGAGAGTAGGGCCAAAACTCTTACATAGTAGCTTTTTAGATGTAAAATATATAATTTCAAGAAGGGAGTTCAATAACTACTTAAGCCCCTAATTCACAGACTGACAATATAAAGAGAGCTAAGAGAAATATGGCTGTCATTCCAGTATACTATTTGGCCAAACTGAATTCCTCTTAAGAGAGAAGGAAACATTTGAGGATTTAGGAAATCTGAAATGATTTTATAACTGATTACCACAAAGATAAAGTAGACTTGAAAGTATGTAA
>SJYX01015951.1:131128-141470 GCA_006410675.1 Oreotragus oreotragus
TATGACTAACCTAGATAGCATATTCAAAAGCAGAGACATTGCTTTGTCAACAAAGGTCTGTCTAGTCAAGGTTATGGTTTTTCCAGTGGTCATGTATGGATGTGAGAGTTGGACTATAAAGAAAACTGAGTGCCGAAGAATTGATGCTTTTGAACTGTGGTGTTGGAGAAGACTCTTGAGAGTCCCTTGGACTGCAAGGAGATCCAACCAGTCCATCCTCAAGGAGATCAGACCTGGGTGTTCATTGTTAGGATTGATACTGAAGCTGAAACTCCAATATTTTGGGCACCTGATGCAAAGAACTGACTCATTTGTAAAGGCCCTGATGCTGGGAAAGATTGAGGGCAGGAGGAGAAGGGGACAACAGAGGATGAGATGTTTGGATGGCATCACCGACTCAATGGACATGGATTTGGGTGGACTCCGGGAGTTGGTGATGGACAGGAAGGCCTGGCGTGCTGCATTTTATGGGGTTGCAGAGTTGGATACAACTGAGCGACTGAACTGAACTGAACTGAAATTTGAATATGCAATTAACAAGGATTTATATTTGGAAAGGATTTAACAGCATTATCCAGAATAAAAATTTTTTCCCAATTGTATGAGAACTCATTTTGTGTGTGGTGATTTAGTAAATTTAAAAAAAAATCAGAATTTTTATATGCCATCGTCTTGGACACAATGGTAAAAATATGTACCAATATCATCTTGCTAGCTTTGTTATTCTCTTATAACCTGCATTCTGTCTCCACAGTTTCTATGTATTCAAATTGTGTTTATTTGAAGTTCACTTCCCCCTTGAAGTCTATTGTTTTCCTTTTTTACATTTTATGCCAGAGTTGTATATTGTGTATTTGTTTTCAATATTTTTGCCTGTCTTTTGTCAGAGACAAAATTTTGGAGAGTTGACACTGAAGATATGTTGAGTTTTCAATTCACAAATATAGTATCTTTCTCCATTTATGTAGGTCTTTGATTTCTTTCATCACCGTTTTGGCTTCTAGCATATCAATACTGTACATGTAATGTTAGGTATATATGTTTTTCTTTCTTTTGAAATGTTTAATGCTATTGAAAATGATACTGCTCTTGTAATTTTGTTTTCCAATTGTGCATTATTAGTGTATAAAAATACAGTTGATTTTTCTTTTTGACCTCATCTTGGTAAACTTGCTTATTAGTTCTAGGATTTTTTTTTCAGATGCTTTGGAATTCTGTATAGCTAATAATATCATCTAGGAGTAAGAACCGCTTTATTTCTTCCTTTCCAGTCTGTGTACTTTTTGTTTCCTGATGTTTTGCACTAGCTAGAGTTCCAGCACTTTATTGAGTAGGAATGGTGAGAGTGGACATCCTTGACTGTTGCCAGTTTAAGGGAGAAAACATTCAGCCTCTCATCATTTATAGTAATACTACCTATATGTTGTCTCTAGATATTCTTTTTCAAGTTGAGGAAGCTGTCCTTTACTGTCTGAGAGTTTTTATCTTGAATGGATATCAGATTTTGTCAAATATTTTTTCTGCATCAATTGATGTGATCATCTGGGGTTTTTTACATTCTTAATATGGTGAAGGTGAAGGTGAAGTCGCTCAGTCGTGTCCAACTCTTTGCGACCCCGTGAATTGTAGTCTACCAGGCTCCTCCGTCCATGGGATTCTCCAGGCAAGAATACTGGAGTGAGTTGCCATTTCCTTCTCCAGCTTAATATGGTAGGTGACATTAATTTCTTATTTATTTTATTTTTTATTTTGCATCAACATGAGAGGAGGCAATTGTTCTGAGTAGTTTTCTTTTTCTTTCTTTCTTTATGCTTTTTTTCCCCTCTCTACTATCTCTGTCTGGTTTTGGTTTTATGGGTAATGCTGGCTTCATCAAATGAGTTGTGAATTATTCCCTCCACTTTTGCTTTTTGGAAAAGAGTATACAGAATTGATATTACTTCTTTTCCATGTGTTTTGTAGAATTTCACAGTGAAGCCATCTTGGGTTAGAGATACCTTTTTTCTGAACAATGTTTATTTTAGAACTTGATTTCATCTGGGACTTGTTCGGTTATTTGTTTCATTTCAGGTAACTTTCAGTAGTTTGTGATTTTTAAGCAGTTGTTTCATTTCATCTAAGTTGTCAAATTTCTGTCTATAGAGTTGTTCATAATACTTGTTTATTATACTTTTAATACTAGTGACATTCCGTTTTCATTCCTAGTATAAGATCATTTTTCTCTCTGTTTTCTCCTGTGTTTGTCTTGATATCTTTTTTATTGGTCATTTCAAAGACACAGCTCTTGGTTTTGTGGCTTTACTGTATTTTTTGGTTTTCAGTTTCACTGATTTCTGTTTTTATCTCCTTTCTTCCTTTTGCTTTGGGTTTGGTTTGTTCTTTCCTTGGTTCCGTCAGATGGAAACTTACTTATTTGAATCTTTCCTTTGTAGTAAAAGTATTCAGTGCTAAATTTGTTTCTAAGTCCTTCTTTGGCAGAACCACACACATTTTGATATGTTGTAGTTGTCTTATATATTACATCTAGACTAATTTAAATTCCTCCAGACCATATTATAATTTTTGCTTCAACTATGAAATACATTTTAACTGAATAATCCATTGCATTTTCCCAATATTTACTATTTTTTTCTCTTTTATTCCTGGTAGTCCACATTTCCTTGTATGATTTTCTTTTCTTTTTTGATTTCTTTGTTTAGCAATTCTTACATAGCAGATCTGCTGGCTATGGCTACTCTTAGTACTCCTCACTTGAGCATGTCTTTAATTCCAGAAAGATATTTTTGCTGGATATTGGGTTGACTGTTATTTTCAGCACTTCAAATAGTTTGTGACTCTTCCCTCTGGTCTTCAGGGTTTCTGATGAGAAATCCACAGTAATATGAGTCATTTTACCCTGTAACTAACTGTTTTACTCTAGCTCCTTTCAACGTTTTTCTTTTAGTTTTCAGCAGTTTGTGTGTATGTGTCTGGGCATCGATTTATTTGGGTTTATTCCAGTGGAGAATTCACTGAACTGTAGGTTTATGTATCTATAAAATTTGGGACATTTCAGCCATTATTTATCAAATATTTTTCTGTACCACATTCTTTACTTTTCTTCTTCAGGAACTGCAGTATCATGAAGATTTGTTAAATGTTCTGTTATTGCCTGAGATTCTCTTCAATTTTTTCATATTCTATTTTGCTGTTTTTCAGGTTGGTATATTTTTATTGCTCCATCATCAAGTTCAGTGACTCACATGTCATCTCCGTGATCCTATTGAACCCAATCATGAATTGAAAAATTTTTGTTTTGGTCATTGTATTTTTCAGTTCTAAAAGTGTTATTTAATTTTCTCTTTGTATATTCTATGTCTTTGCTACACTGATCTGTCTTTTCCATTTATTTCAAAAGTGTTTGCTGTTACTTTCTGGAACATTTTTATTATAGTTTCTTTGAAGTCTTTATCAGATAGTCCCCAGTTTTGTGTAATTTTGGCATTGATGTCTTGAATTAGTGTGGTGGTTTTGTTACAATTTATTAACTAAAGTCCATCATTTACATTAGTGTTTACTTATATAGTACAGTTCTATGGGTTTTGACAAATGCATGATATCATATATTGACCATTATAGTATCATGCAGAGTAGTTTCTCTGCCTGAAGTTTCTCCTGTGTTCTACTTATTTATCCCTCTGCCCCCTGTTTCAGAATGGCATATAGTTGAAATCATACATTATATAACTGTTTCAAACCAGCTTTTGTTTCCTTTGAATATATCCAGAAGTGGAATTGCTAGATCACATGACAGTTCTATTTTTAATTTTCTGAAGAACCTCCACACTGTTTTCCATAGTGGTCATACAAGTTTATATTCCTTCAAAGGGTTTCATTTTCTCTGCATCCTTACCAGCATTTGTTACTACTTGTCTTTTTGATAATAGCCATGCTAACAGGTATGAGGTAATATCTCATGGTTTAATTTGCATTTCCCTGGTAATCAGTTATGTTGAGCACTATTTCATGTACCTATTGCCATTCGAATGTTTTCTTTGGAAAAAATCTATTAAAAATAGCCTTTGTCCATTTAAAAATTGGATTATTTATCTTTTTTGCTATTGAGTTGTATCATTTTGTATGTTTTGATATTGGATATGTGATTTGCAAATATTTTATTATTCCATAGGTTGCCTTCTCATTTTGTTGATGGTTTCCTTTGCTATGCAGAAGTTTTTAGTTTTTTAGTTAGTCCTACCTGTGTAAATATTTTTGCTTTTATTGCCTTTGTTTTTGGTGTTAGATCCAAAAGAGTCATTACCAAGACAAATATGAAGGAACCTACCCCCTATGTTTTCTTCTAGGTCTTTTATGATTTTAGGTCTTACTCACAAGTCTTTAAATCCATTCTGAGTTGATTTTTGTATACAGGATAACATAGGGGTCCAGTTTAATTGTTTTGCATGTGGCTGTCTAGTATTCTAGCACCATTTACTGAAGAGCCTGTCCTTTCCCCATTGTGTATTCCTGACTTCATTGTCAATTAATTGACCATGAATTTATAGGTTTATTTCTGGGCTGTCTCTTCTATACCATTGATTCATGTCTGCTTTTATACCAGTACCATCCTGCTTTGATTATTACAGCTTTGTAATCTGGTTTGAAATCAGAGGATGTGATGTTTCCAGCTTTGTTTTCCTTGCTGTGTATACTTTAGCTATTCAGGATGTTTTGTGGTTCCATGTAGATTTTAAAATAATTTCTATGAAAAATACCACTAGAATTTTGGTAGAGACTACATTGAATCTGTATATTATTTGACTAGTTTGCATATTTTAACACTATTAATTCTTTTGCTCCATGAGCACATAATATCGTTCCATTCATTGTGTTTTCTTTCGTCAGTGTTTTAAAGTCCGCTGTGTACATAGTTTTCATATCCTTGGTAAATTTATTCATAAGTAGTGGCTTCTTTTTGACACTATTGTTTGTATGCTGGATTCATAAGGATTTTCTCCATAGGTGTCATCTACAAACAGATAATTTTACTTTCTTTCTTCCCAATTGGATGTTTCTCTTTATTGCCTGACTTCACTGGCTAGGACTTTCAGCACCATGTTGAATAAAAGCTGCAAGAGTTCCTTGTCTTGCTCCTGATCTTAAGGGAAAAGCTTTCAGCGTTTTACTTGGGTATGATGTTGGATGTGGGTTTCTCATAATTAGCCTTTGTTAGGTTTGGGTATGTTCTTTCATTACTCAGTTTTTGAGAATTTTTGATCGTGAAAGGATTTTGAATTTGTCAAGTGCTTTTTCTGCATCTATTAAAAATGATCTTAAGGTTTCTATCCTTCATTTTGTTAATGTAGTTTATCATGTTAATTGATTTGCGTATTGAACCATCCTTGGATCCCCAAAATAAATCCCACTTGATCATGGTATATGATTCTTTAATGTACTGTTGTATTCAATTTGCTAATGAGTATTTGAGTATTTTTACATGTATGTTCATTAGAGATACTGGTCTGTAATTTTCATGTAGTCTTTGTCTGAATCGATCTTTTCCGTTGTCTTTCTAGTTCTGTTTCATTTATTTCCATTCTCGTCTTTATTTCGTTTTTCTACTAATTTTGAGCTTCCTTTTTCTAGTTCTTTGATATGTAAAGTTAGAATATATATTGGATTTTTCATTTTTCATAGTATAAAACTTTATTGTTACAAAATTCCTTCTTAGAACTGTAACCCACAAGTACTGATATGTTTTGTTTCCATTTTCATTTGTCTCAAGTTATTTCTTAATTTTTGAAAAGTTCTTCTTTGAGCCAGTGATTGTTCAAGAGTATATTGTTCCAGTTTCCATATATCTGTGAATTTGCTAGTTTTCTCTTGTAATTGATATCTAGCTTTGTATCATTGTGGTCCAAAAAGGCACTTGGTAATACTTGGTATGGTTTCATTTTTCATAAGTTTGTTACAACTTGCTTCATCACCTAACATGATCTAGCCTGAAAATGCCTTCCCTGTGCACTTAAGAAGAATGTATTCTGCTGCTGTTGTTGGACTCTTCTGTGTATGTCTATTCGATTTCTCTTATATAATGTTTAGTTTACATCAATTATTTCCCCACTGATTTCCTGTCTGGATGATCTATCTATCCATTGTTGAAAGTAGGGTATTGAAGCCCTATACTATTTTATTGCTATTCTCCCCTATAGATCTGTTAATATTTACTTTACATATTTAGGTTCACCTATCTTGGGTACATAGATATTTACAATTGTGATATCCTCTTGATGAAGTGGCCCCTTTATCATTATATAATGATCTTACTTGTTTCTTGTTATATTTTTTTTGGTTTAAAATATATTTTGTTTGACATAAGTGTAGTTTCCCTTGCTTTCTTTTGGTTTCCATTTACATAGAACATCTTTTTCCACCCCTTCACCTTCAATCTTGTGTGTCTTTGAATCAGAAACAGATCTCTTGTAGATGTCATATAGTTGAGTCCTTTTAATTTTTTTATCCATTCAATCACCCTGTCTTTTGATTGGTGATGAAGCCTGCTTTCTTGGTAAAAGTATGAGCAGTTAAAAAAATGTTTTATGTCAGGTTGAAAAGAAAATATATATATATATATTTTAATGTGGCCTTTAGGTAAAAACTGTTAATTGTATTGTTTCAATTTATTTTTGTTGGTTGCCTATACATTATGAAATCGTATTAAAATCTTCCATGATTTTCCAGTTTTCTCTCAGCTAATTCTGGCCAATTACTTTCTTATCTTTTTATTTTGTTTCTCTGTATCACTAGGTTTTAGTTTTCTTATAAATAGTATACATTTATTTATTTTTTAACAACCTTAAAGTTTCTTTCTTTAGCTGGTGAGCTTAATCTACTCAAATTTATTATTATTATTGACATTTAAAAAATAAAAGATGTTATTGAGTATAATGTACATCATCATTTTATGTATGTATATTAAGTCTCCACTGTGTGTGCTGCTAAGTTGCTTCAGTCGTGTCCGATACTTTGTAACCCTATGTACTGTGGCCTACCAGGCTCCTCTGTCCATGGAGTTCTCCAGGCAGGAATGAATATTGGAGCGAGTGGCCATGCCTGCCTCCAGGCAATCTTTCTGACCCAGGGACTGAACTCGTGTCTCTTATGTCTCCTGCATTGCCAAGCAGCTTTTTTACCATTACTGCCACCTGGGAAACCCTAAGTCTCTATTAGATGCTTGAAAGTTCATAATTATCTTCCTCATGAATTGTTATTTTTGTTTATGTAAGATCTACTTTGTATGTAAAGCCTGACACTGCCCATTAAACTGTGACACAGTACCTTTAAAATAATCGTACATACGGAACACTCAATTGTTGGAGTCTGTGTAAGTCTTTGGTTGCCAATTTCAGAATCTCAAATGAATTTGATCAGAAGGGAGGTTTATTAACTCTTGTAACTGAGACGTGCAGGACGTTTTGGCTTTAGGTATGCGTGACTCCAGGCTTTATGCGGAGTCACGAGGGCTCTTTCTCTCTCTCTGCTTTAACCCTGCTTTGCTCAGTTCTGGATTTTATTTTCAGGCTTCATTTTCCAGTTACTGGAGAAAAGTGATCACTGATATTTCTAAGATTTTGGTGTCCTTAAAGTGTATCATCTGTCTTGTGTTTCTTAGTTACATCAACTGCTAGGGAGACTCTTCTACCTAGTTGAGCACTTGGCTCTTTCTGAACCAGCTGTGGTTCCCAGTGGGCTTGTACGTTCCAGACCGCCAGGCTTGGTCATGTGCCCGACTCTGGAACGTAAGGGAGGGCACACTATAGTCACGGCCTTACTAGGTCTACATAGATAGTTTGAGGTTGGGTTCCTCAAAGGGAAAGTCAGAGAAAGTTCTTAATGGATAGAAAAGAGATGCTAGGAAGGCAAATACCATGTATGTGTGCAGTGCATCCCTTTTCAGGTCATCAGACACCTCTTCAGAAATTTAAATGAGAATGTGAAACTACTTTTTTAAAAAAATTTTATTTATTTTTAAATGAAACAAAGATGAACATTTTTAACAATAAAAGTTATAATTCACAAAGAAGATAGATAAAAGATTAACATAAATATAAATAGACATCTATATTTAAATTATTAATGACATCATTCAACATGCTCCTATTCTTACATTTTTTGCGTTTGATAAAAGTTTCTCAGAGAAACATTAATAGGTCTCACTGTGATTATATCTCTTAAAGTTTTCTCTTGTTGTTCCCTTATTCTGATTTTTGCTTTATGTCTCTCTGTTTCTTTGTTGTTAGGTGATACTTTCAGTACTGTCACTGTCATTGCTTCATCGTTCTTCTCAACTTCCAATAGATCTGTCAGCTGTGAGCTACCAAACTATGTATCTTTCGCTCCATGATCAAGTCCTATCAGTTTTACTTTGTGAAATCTCTGGAATCTGTTTACTTTTCTGTATCTGCCATTGATACTTGAATCCAGTCTGCAGTCCTCTCTTTTCTAATCTATCAAAATTAAATCCTTACTGACCTGTGTGTATCTACTCTGGTTCCACTTCGGTCTGTTCTCCACATTATAGTGTATTGATCTATTCAGGATGCAAATCAAATTATGTGTTTCCTGTCCTAAATGAAACCTCAAGCTTTTAACACTTTTTATGGACAGAAATTCTTAGCTAGATTTTCATCTGGCCCTTTACTACCTCTCCAACTATGCTTGTACAAGCGTTCCCTTTTATATAAGTTAAATTATACCATCTACCTCACTGTGCCATCTCCTCTCCCTATAACGCTTATGTTAATTGGTTTTACACTTTTATATGAGTATTTGATGAATGAATGATTTCTCCACTAGACTATGAAAGCAGATACTTTGTTTTATGTCATTTAATTTCACTACCTAGAATGTGTTTTGGTTTACAGTAGAATTGTTTAATTAATTAACTGATTATTGTAATGAGACCTTCTTGATCACTAGGACAATTTATTTCTTTACTGTCCATCTCCATGAGCTTTCTGGTCAATTGATTTTGAATTTAGGCCCTCCACTATAATCTGACTTGGAAGCTTATAGAGAATATTGTATAGCTATCAAATGACAAGTGTGGGGATGCTTCAAGTGTATGTCAACACATGATTATGTTCATGTGAAATCATATGAAGAGAAGATTCAGATTATAGAGTGGTAAAGGTATGCAGATTGAAATCAGCAAAGAGTAAGACATTGGACTGGTTGGATATCTTTTCCCCCACTTGCAATGCAATAAGTTACATATCAAAATAAAACTCTTGTTTTCCTTTTGGCTTTTATGTTTCTTACATTCTGCTGTTCTCGCCACTTGCTTTCAGAACAGAAGCAGGGAGTCTCTACCAGCTTCTACCTCAGGAAGCAAAGACCATTCAGTTCAGTTCAGTCGCTCAGTCGTGTCCGACTTTTGCGACCCCATGAATTGCAGCACACCAGGCCTCCCTGTCCATCACCAACTCCCAGAGTTCACTCAACTCATGACCATTGAGTCGGTGATGCCATCCAACCATCTCGTCCTCTGTCATCCCCTTCTCCTCCTGCCCCCAATTCCTCCCAGCATCAGAGTCTTTTCCAGTGAGTCAGCTCGTCATATCAGGTGGCCAAAGTATTGGAGTTTCAGCTTTAGCATCAGTCCTTCCAAAGAACACCCAGGAGTGATCACCTTTAGAGTGAACTTGTTGGATCTCCTTGCAGTCCAAGGGACTCTCAAGAGTCTTCTCCAACACCACAGTTCAAAAGCATCAATTCTTCAGCACTCAGCTTTCTTTATACTCCACCTCTAACATCCACACATGACCATTGGAAAAGCCATAGCCTTGACTAGATGGACCTCATTGACCAAGTAATGTCTCTGCTTTTTAATATGCTGTCTAGGTTGGTCATAACTTTCCTTCCAAGGAGGAAGCGTCTTTTAATTTCATGGCTGCAGTCACCATCTGCAGTGATTTTGGAGCCCAGAAAAAGTCAGCCACTGTTTCCACTGTTTCCCCATCTATTTCCCATGAAGTGATGGGACTGGATGTCATGATCTTCGTTTTCTGAATGTTGAGCTTTAAGCCAACTTTTTCACTGTCCTCTTTCACTTTCATCAAGAGGCTGTTTAGTTCCTCTTCACTTTAGCCATAAGGGTGGTGTCATCTGCATATCTGAGGTTGTTGTTATTTCTACTGGCAATCGTGATTCCAGTTTGTGCTTCCTCCAGCCCAGCCTTTCTCATGATGTGCTCTGCATAGAAGTTAAATAAGCAGGGTGACAATATATAGTCTTGACGTACTCCTTTTCCTATTTGGAACCAGTCTATTGTTCCATGTCCAGTTCTTACTGTTGCTTCCTG
>SJYX01015951.1:144780-180654 GCA_006410675.1 Oreotragus oreotragus
GGATGGTCTTGTTCCCTGTCTCCTGTACAGTGTCACGAACCTCAGTCCATAGTTCATCAGGCACTTTATCTATCAGATCTAGGCCCTTAAATCTATTTCTCACTTCCACTGTATAATCATAAGGGATTTGATTTAGGTCATACCTGAATGGTCTAGTGGTTTTCCCTACTTTCTTCAATTAAGCCTGAATTTGACAATAAGGAGTTCTTATCTGAGCCACAGTCAGCTCCTGGTCTTGTTTTAAAGACCATTGCCTAGTGTCAGTTACTGTTTTAAGTGGACCAAGGTTAGGGCAGGATTACTTCACTCCAGGCTTGGGTACCATACTGGTAAAAATAGTTTGCCATAGGGTAGGAGGAGGAAGGGGTTTCCTCATCTTTTCTTCTGTACCAGGACTGGACTTTCTTCATTATTTTGTTTCCTAGGTATGGATAATTCACTCTTCGTGTGGTTCCCTTGGGACTACTGCATGGGTGAAAATGAAATGACTTTTATGTGAATAAGGATGTAAATAAGTTTAGTTTCTTTGTTACTGTGAAGAGGTGGCTTCACAGTTTTAACTAAAATTGAAGTAATTTCTTCAACTGACTGATAGCATTGCTAACATCAAAGTTTTGGGAGACTGATTAAGAAAATTGTGCATGAGTTGGCTAATTGTGACTGAGAATTTATATACTTTAGTAAATTTATAACATTTTTTGCATCTATTAAGTAAAACAATAGAGAAAAGACAAGTGATAAGTAGGAGAAAGGGGAAAATGTTAGTAGTAATGAGAGGACATAGCATTTTGGTAAATACACTGAAAATTCGCCTGAAAAATTTAATCTTACTCTCAATCTAAGTTTTTAATACTAGTTTGACCTTTTTTCTTTACTTTCCTAATATGCTAGCCTCTTGATAAATAAGTATTTGTTAGTTGAATGAATAAAGGGATCAATGAAGAATAAATAGATGAATGACAAAATTCTAAACCTTCACAATACAAATAAATATACTGTCAACTTCTCTTATCAAGATTTGAAAACAAAATTATCTTTTAATTTAGATAATGTAGATGAAATGATTGATTTGGTTTAAGAATTTCAACAGTGATCTTTTCATAAGTTGGATTACTATATCTAAAATGCAAATGGTAATAAAATGAAGTAAGATAACTTGAAATTGAAATGAGCTTATATAATGAGATACATACTCTTTAGTTTAGGAATAGTTGATTGCTAGGTTCAGGAGATGATTCTTTTTAAAGGCTTTATTCTCTTTCAAACTTGATTTACTTTAGAATTTTGCCAAGTAAAAGTTGTTTTGAAGTTTCTACTTAAAATGAATCAGTTTTCACTTTGAATTATCATAGATTTTAATTTAGCAAAATGGAGTGAATAGATTATACTGTATATCATTTGGGGTTTAATGCTGTATGTATATCTAGAAAATAGTTTCCCCTGCGTTTGGATCTATATGACCAATATAATCTACTAGTTTCCATGTTTGCATATTTGAATATGGTTTATGGTAAAGAGTGTAGGCTATGGTGTTTGATTTGAATTTTAGTCCCCAATCTGCTAGTTAGTCAGCAGATTATTCAACTTGTTAAACCTAGAGAAGGATCTTGTATAAAACAGAGGTGGTACCCTAAGAGGTTCTTAGCACAGTGTCTGGGACATAGTAAATAATCAGGAATTGAAAACAACCATTTTTTTTCCCTCACTGTCTTTGTTTTGCAGCTTTCCCCACAAATAAACCAGATAAAGATGCAAGACATGTAATAAAAGTGGTAAGTATTGCTCTTAAATTTATGTTTCACATACATTTGATTTTTTTATTTTCTGCTTTATTTCATTTTTGTAAAAATGTTTTTCATCTTAGTCTTCATGATTTTATGATCAACACAACAAACATTATTATATATTTTTACATTATAAAAATTTAAAGACTAGGGAATTTTGTTCTTCATTGACATTTATCATCCTTGTATCTTAACTAGATATCTATCTTCTCCTCTTTTCCTCTCTGTTCTAGATGGTGAAGTCCATAATGGCAGGAATGAGGTTTTATTTGTGATTGCATCCCCTGTACCTAGTATAGTTAATGAAATATAGGAGAAACTCAGTAAAAGTATCATGTATGAATGAACCACCAAGGTAGTTTGCAGTGTATCCACCCTGTTTTGCATGTTAGTACACATGAGTGTCTGTGTATGTGTACAATTCTCAGTGTTTTTAGTAAGTTCTTTCCATAAAAAGACTGCTTTCATGTGTAAGACTGTATAGTGATAGCATAAAAATGTTAAAAATGAGATTCTTTATTTATTGAGAAAATCTTGAGATTTTTGTGATTCAGGTACTATTATTTATTATATATGTATACTCATATTTTCACATTTGAAATACCAATTCCATCTTTAAAACTTTTTTTCTAATAAAATCAATTGTTCTTTTCTTTTATAGGAATATCAAGAAAATGGCCCATTATTTTCAGAACTTAAATTTTATCAAAGAGCAGCAAAAAAAGACTGTAGTAAGTAAAATATGTAAAGTAAGCTACTTCTATATGTATGTTTGCTAAGGGGGAGTTAATATTTTTGTCTTTTTCTGGCCTTATGGAAAATTTGTTTCAATTAGAAATTTTATTGTAAAATGATTATATATTTCAAATTGAAGTTATTTGTTACCTTACATAAAATGTTGGATTGTTGATCGAAGCCACTGAGAGTTCTTCAGATGTAAAAGATGGGAGGAAATTATTTCTTTTGCAAAAAACCATTTGGAGAGAAAGGATATAAAGAAAAGATGTTAAAATGGGCAGTAGATTATAAATTGAAGGAATGACCATAGAATAGGCCAAACCATACGAAAATGATTATAAACATTAAGATGATTTAGAAAATAAGTTAAAAATATTGAAAATTTGTATGTTGGGAAATTAATTGGAGGTGAATATCAGATGTAAGAACTACCAGTTAGAGGATTAGACTATAAAATAAATATGAGCAAGCCTAAGAAGAATAAAAGCATTTTGTAAAAACTATATGATACAGATGGACTTATAAAGCTTGAAGGAAATTGAATGAGTAATGCCTATATAATCGAGGTCATTTACATTATGTTTAGGAAAAAGAATGATGAGTCTCACCTCAATAATTAACTTTCTTTTCTTTAATAAAACCTTCTGAACATCAAGACTGTAGTGTTTACTAACTGCTTAAACTATGTCAGAGTGACAAATAGAATCCATTAAACTTCATTGTTTATCAGTAGAGCTGTCTTAAACATTAAGCATATTTGGTAGAAAAGTGAAAAATTAAATAAGCTGCCTGATTATTTAAGTGGATTTTTTTTTTAAACAAAATTTAATCAAAATAGTTTCTGTACAATATAGTTTCAGAGTAAGATGATTCTCCTGACCAATTTCTATTTTCAAAACACATCTTATTTTGGCTCTGCCAGGTCTTTGTTGCTGCTTGGGCTTTGCTCTGGTTGCAGTGAGCGGGGGCTGTCTATTTGCGGTGCACAGCGCAGGCTTCTCATTATGGTGGTTTCTCTTGTTGCTGAACGTAAGCTCTGGGGTGCGTGGGCTCAGCAGTTTTGAGGAGGGGCTCAGTTGCTCTGCAACAATGTGCGGTCTTCCCGGACCAGGGATTGAACCTGGTCTGCTGCATTGGCAAGTGGATTCTTTCCCACTGAGTGACCAGTGAAGCCCCCCCCCCTTTTTTTTTTTTTGCTACTCTGGTTTTAGGTTTTTAGTAATAAGAAAGAAAAAGCTGTCTTTCTACTGCTCCTTTGGTAGTTATCATATTTTTTCTATTTTAAAAATTTGACAAGCCTATAAGGGAGTGAATTTTGTTAACGGACAGAAACATTTGGATAAATAGTGTGTCCGATTGAGAACCCCATGGACTAGCCCACCAAGCTCCTTTGTCCGTGGAGCTTTTCAGGTATGAGCACTGTAGTGGGTTGCCATTTTCTGCTCCAGGGGATCTTCCTGACTCAGGGATCGAACCTGTGTCTCTTGTGTCTCCAGCATTGCAGACAGATTCTTTACCACTGTCCCACCTGAGAAGCCCCCATACTACACTTGATCTTAGCTAAAAGGGTGAGAAGCAATAAATGAAATCAGTGAATTTATGACTATGACTATTTTTGTTTTTGTTGCATATTCTATTTATTTATTTACTATTATTTTTTGGAATATAGTTATTATACAATATTGTATTCGTTTCTTCTGTACTTTCTTTAGATTCTTTTTCCATATAGATTATTAGAGTATTGAGTATAGTGATTATGACTTTTTAAATGTTAGAAATCTGTATTATGTATTTAATATTATCTGTTAATTATTGCAATAAATAGAATTTGAAACTGTTGGCTAGATATATTTGATTAAAAAAACCTATTTTTAGGAAGGTCTAATTTCTATTTGTTAGCTAAATAAGTTTAAGCATCTACACAAATGTAAGAAATACCTTTCTAAAATATATACTTTTTTCCTGTTAAATTTGTCTTTACAGTCAAAAAATGGATAGAACTCAAAAAGCTTGATTATTTGGGAATTCCTCTGTTTTATGGATCTGGCATTACTGAATTCAAGGGAAAAAGGTAAGATGGAATTACTATAATCAGATATTGTCCTGTAACTACTTCATATGTGGTCTGTTAGGTATTTGTAGCTATATAGCTAGTTACCTAAAATGTAGTGGCTTATAATGACAAACTAATATTATCTTAGTTTCTGTGGGTCAGTTATCTATGTAAAAATGGCTTTCCTAGATAGTTCTGGCTCAGAACTTCTCATGAGGATGTAGTCAGATGTCTTCTGGCTATAGTTATCTCGACTGAGGAAGCTCACTCATGTGGCTATTGGCAGGCCTAAGAAGATCTGATTCTAAATTCACTCATGATTGTTGGCAGGCCTCACTTCCTCACTATGTAGGTCTCTCTGTTGGCTGCTTGAGTGTCAAAAAGACATAGCAGCCAGCTTCCAGTAATTGAAAGAGAGGACAAAGAGCACACACAAGAGTATGCATCCAAGAAGAAAGTCACAGTCCTTATATAATCTTATTTTAGAAGTTATATCCCATCATTTCCCATTTCTTAGTGGTACATCCATACCATGTAATACTATGCAGCCCATTAAAGAAATCAATTAGAGCACTACCAGTTGATTTGGAAGAATTTCAATGAAGTATTATTGAAAAAAGTGTGAGGCAAAAAAGTTCTTATAAGAACATCATATTTTTGTAAAACAGATGTAAAAATTTCTATATGCCTTTGTGTGTGGCTATATAGACACAGAACAGGGGCTGATGTGAGTATTTAAGTGAAGGGAAGTGAAGAAAAGGAGGAGGTCTCAAGCAGAAAAGAAAAGGAAGAAGTGCATTTAAAAAAACACAAGTCTATAAATGTATAGAGAAAGTAAATATGATTTTATAAGGTCAAGAAACAAATGTAAAGAAAATATTCTGTATGGGAAAATAATTTACTCAAGGCCATATGTCAAGAAGGTAGTAGAATCAAAATAAATTAAGTTCAAGACTAATTTAGAAAGATTCCTCTTTTCATGATCTAAGACCATGTCAGTGGCTCAGCACAGCTTGCTTTTCTACTCGGAAACTCTCTGCAAAGTAAATACTTAGTAATATGTTTCTGCAAAAGGCCAAGATTATTAATATACATTCATTCTCAGTTAGTTCAGATTGGATCATTCTTCACTGTTAGGTTGGGGGCATTTTTCCGTTGTTTCAAATTCGTAAATGGACAGTTTTTGCATTGCCGTTTTAATATTTCCTTTTGACTTCTCCTTCTTATAGTTACAGATTTATGGTAATGGAAAGACTAGGAATAGATTTACAGAAGATCTCAGACCAGAATGGTACTTTTAAAAAGTCAACGGTCTTGCAGCTAGGTATCCGAATGGTAAGAAAGAATGACGTATTTCCCATGCTCCATTTTCAGATTATTTACTTGTTACAACATACAAATTGTTGCCCTTTGTGGAATTATCAGAGAATGAAGGATTATTGCCCTAGAAATGTCAGTTATTGAGAGTAGATGCTATTTTGGTGAAATTGATAACAGTGGGCTCTGTAAGTGACAGAATGTGCTGTGTTTGGCACTACAAACTCAATTAGGCTTTGGTTCTACTGTCTGATTTTTTTTTCCCCACAGCTTTGTTTTACATACCAGGACAAGCTTGCATTGCTATAAGAATAACCTCTCTTTTGTCAGTTATTTTTATGACAATGCAAAGTATGGCAAAATATATTATTTTCCATACTACACATGTGATAAGGGGGTGCTATAAAGTTTTTATTATGAGTTTGGGATGCTGGCAGTCATTAATGTGGCAGTGAATAATATCAATATATACTTTGCCAAATAAGAAGCAATGAAATCTTACTAGCACCCATGCACACATTTTGTTTATACCACATATTTGTCTTATCTTGTTGGTGTTTGGTTTGCCTAAGCTTCATTTTATTTTTTCCATTTTAAATAGAATGCGACTACTCCTGCCAGGTTGGGATGTGGCAAATAGAATTCATTAATTTTCCCACTCATCCTCTAGCCAGCCAGCAGATGTTTTCTGAGCACTAGGTGTAGGTAACATGCAAGTCTCAAGGGCTTCAGAGAGGAAGCATAGATGTTTTCTGTTGCTCTACAGAGGGAGAATGGCTTTCTCTGTGGTAATGGACCTGGTGTTTTGTTCTGGGGGGCCTCAAAACTTAATAATTATTGCTTGAGTGAGGAGTAGCTAAGTGGGCATCATGATTATTTCACTTCAGCTCTCTGATTTTGCCATGTTTCTCCTCTTTGGACAGAAGATTTGGGCATCAGACTGTCGGGAGTGTAGCACAGGTATTGCTGAGTCTTGGCTTCCTTTCCATCAAAGGTGCCCTTAAAACATTAAAACATTTGGTGTTCAAGAATCCTTTTATGCAGTTTTTCCCCAGGATGCGTGACCAGAACATGTGATAATTTTAGAATAGATAAACGCACAGTTGGGAAATACATCACTTTGTAATTGTTAATATGAAAAAAAAATGTGTTATTTTCTATTCAAAATGTTCAGGTTGATCATGAGTTCTAAATTGACATCAATATAACTGTATATATTTCTTTTTACAGTTGGATGTACTGGAATATATACATGAAAATGAATATGTTCACGGTGATATAAAAGCAGCAAATCTACTCTTGGGTTACAGAAATCCAGATCGGGTAAATACAGTATTAAGCTGTTGCCTTCAGTAAGGATCCTCAAAAAACCGTACTGAGACAGACATTCAGAAAACAAACTCCTAACTGGGAAGAGTTTGCAAATGAGGACTTAACATGATGAGTGTTATAATTTATCTTATCTTGCTTATCTAATTTAATGCACTAAACTAATAAATAGGGCTTCCCTGGTGGCCCAAATGGTAAAGAATCTGTCTGCAGTGCAGAAGATTTCAGCTTCAATCCCTGGGTTGGGAAGATCCCCTAGAGAAGGAAATGGCAACCCACTCCAGTATTCTTGCCTGGAGAAGTCCATTGACAGAGGAGCCTGGCAAGCTAGTCAGTGGGGTTGCAAAGAGTCAGACAAAACTTAACAACTTTCACTTTTTGGAATAATATGAGGAAGCTGAGATTTGGTTCAGTTCAGTCCAGTCACTCAGTCGTCTCCAGCTCTGTGACCTGATGGACTGCAGCACGCCAGGCCTCCCTGTCCATCACCAGTTCCCAGAGCCACTCAGGCTCATGTCCATCAGGTCGGTGATGCCATCCAGCTGTCTCGTCCTCTGTCGTCCCCTTCTCCTGCCTTTAATACTTCCCAGCATCAGGTNACTCTTTGTGACCTGATGGACCGCAGCACGCCAGGCCTCCCTGTCCATCACCAGTTCCCAGAGCCACTCAGGCTCATGTCCATCAGGTCGGTGATGCCATCCAGCTGTCTCGTCCTCTGTCGTCCCCTTCTCCTGCCTTTAATACTTCCCAGCATCAGGTGCGAGTCAGTTCTTCGCGTCAGGTGGCCAAAGGATTGGAGTTTCAGCTTCAGCGTCAGTCCTTCCAGTGAATATTCAGGACTGATTTCCTTTAGAACAGACTGGTTGTATCTCCTTGCAGTCCAAGAGACTCTCAAGTGTCTTCTCCAACACCACAGTTCAAAAGCATCAGTTCTTCAGTGCTCAGCTTTCTTATAGTCCAGCTCTCACATCTGTACATGACTATTGGAAAAACCGTATCTTTGACTAGATGGACCTTTGTTCGCAAAGTAATATCTTTGCATTTTAATATGCCAACTAGGCTGCATACCTTTTCTTACAAGGAGAAAGGGTCTTTTAGTTTCATGGCTGCAGTCACCATCGTCAGTGATTTTGGAGCCCAAGAAAATAAAGTTTGTCAGTGTTTCCATTATCTCCCCATCTATTTGCCATGAAGTGATGGGACCAGATGCCATGATCTTAGTTTTCTGAATGTTGAGCTTTAAGCCAGCTTTTTCACTGTCCTCTTTCACTTTCATCAAGAGGCTCTTTAGATCTTCTTCACTTTCTGCCATAAGTGTGGTATCATCTGCATATCTGAAGTTAATGATATTTCTTCCAGCAATCTTGATTCCAGCTTATGCTTCATCTACTTGGTGGGGGGTATTTAATAATTTGTTAATGGTCACATAGTAGCTGGGTAAGGATTTGAACTTCTGAGCAAGTATAAACAAGGAACTAACAAAATTAAATGAGAGAAGGGATGGGTTTATACAGAGAAAAATTAAAGCTGTCACCTTAGTTGCTCTTCCACTGTATAAACAATTAAGTTTTTAATAGAGCTGCTTTCCCAATATAACTTTCGGTGAAGATGGAAGTATTGTTACTGTTCAGTGTGGTAGCCATTAGCCACATGGGCTTTTAAGCACTTGAAATGTGGGTAGTACAATGTCAGTGCTGATGAGGACGTGGGGCAGCAGGAACTCTCATTCACTGCTGGTGGGATGGCCACTGTGGAAGACAATTTGGGCAGTTTCTTACAAAACTGAACATGATATAACATATGATCTGGCAGTGAATTCATTGGTATTTACACAAAGAAGTTGAAAACTTATATCCACACAAATGCCTACACAGAGATGTTTATAGCAGCTTTAGTCATAGTTGCCAAAACTTGAAGCAACCAAGATATCCTTTAATAGATAAATAAACTAGTTCATCAGACAATTCAGTATTACTTGGAAATGAGCAGTTAAGGCATGAAAAGACATGAAGGAAGCTTACATATGTATTATTATGAAAATCTGTGTAATTCAAATCATTTAACCTTTGGAAAAGGCAAATCTGTGAAGACACCAAAAAGGTCAGTGATTGGCAAGAGTTAGAGGGAAGGGAGGGATGAACAGGTGGAGTACAGAGGACTTTAGGGAAGCAAAATAATCACGGATAGATGTCATTTTACATTTGTCAAAACTCATAGCATATTCCCACCAAAAGTGAACCCTAATGTAAATTATAGACTTTTAGTGATAATGTTGCACCACTGTAGATTCATCCATTGTAATGGATGTGATACTGTGGTGTGGAATGTTGATAGTGAGGAAGGCTGTATTTGGGAGGAGAGAAGAATGCTTTGTGAGAACTTATTGTAACTTGCTGCTCAGTTTTACCTACCTTGCTATAAATTTAGTAAAATTTAATTTGAAACTGCTCTAAAAATATTCTGAAGTAGTGTAACTAGTGTGACTGAAGAACTGAATTTAAAATCTAACTTAAATCTAATTAGTGATATTTTTCATCTTACTTTGCTCCCCAGCTTTCAGTCAGTTCAGTTCAGTTCATTCGCTCAGTCGTGTCTGACTCTTTGCAACCCCATGAATTGCAGCACGCCAGGCCTCCCTGTCCATCACCAACTCCCGGAGTTTACTCAAACTCATGTCCATCAAGTCAGTGATACCATACAGCCATCTCATCCTCTGTCGTTCCCTTCTCCTGTCTCCAATCCCTCCCAGCATCAGGGTTTTTTCCAAGGAGTCAACTCTTCACATGAGGTGGCCAGAGTATTGAAGTTTCAGCTTCAGCATCAATCCTTCCAATGAACACTCAAGAGTGATCTCCTTTAGAATGGACTGGTTGGATCTCCTTGCAGTTCAAGGGACTCTCAAGTCTTCTCCAACACAACAGTTCAAAAGCACCAATTCTTCAGTGCTCAACTTTCTTCATAGTCCAACACTCACATTCATACTTGACCACAGGAAAAACCACAGCCTTGACTAGACAGACCTTTGTTGGCAAAGTAATGTCTCTGCTTTTTAATATGCTGTCTAGGTTGGTCATAACTTTCCTTCCAAGAAGTAAGCGTCTTTTAATTTCATGGCTGCAATCACCATCTGCAGTGATTTTGGAGCCCTAAAAACTAAAGTCTGACACTGTTTCCACTGTTTCCCATCTATTTGCCATGAAGTGATGGGACCAGATGCTCTGATCTTCGTTTTCTGAATGTTGAGCTTTAAGCCAACTTTTTCTCTCTCCTCTTTCACTTTTTTTTTTCTTTTTTTTTTTGTATTTATTTATTTTTTTACACGAACTTCACTTTTATCAAGAGGCTTTTTATTTCCTCTTCACTTTCTGCCGTAAGGGTGGTATCATCTGCATATCTGAGGTTATTGATATTTCTCCCAGCAATCATGATTCCAGCTTGTGCTTCCTCCAGCCCTGCATTTCTCATGATGTACTCTGCATATAAGTTAAATAAGCATGGTGACAATATACAGCCTTGACGGACTCCTTTTCCTATTTGGAACCAGTCTGTTGTTCCATGTGCAGTTCTAACTGTTGCTTCCTGACCTGCATATTGGTTTCTCAAGAGGCAGGTCAGGTGGTCTGGTATTCCCCAGCTTTATTGAGGTTTAATTGACAAAAATTGCATATGTTTAAGTTGCACAACATGAATTTTTTAAGGTATGCAAAGTGATGATTTATTATGTATGTATTGTGAAATGATTAATCAAATTAACACGTCGATCACTTCACATAGTTGCTTTTTGTTTTGTTTTCTGGTGAGAACACATAAGATGTACTCTTTTAGCAAATTTGAAGTAGTCACTGTGTTGGGCATCAGATCCCCAGAACCTAACTCATCTTCTACCTAAAAGTTTGTACTCTTTGACCAATATCTCTCCGTTTCTTCCAGCTCCCTCCCACCACCAGCCCCTGGCACTACTGCTCTTCACTCTGGTTCTATAAGTTACTTTTTGTACATGCCACGTGTTAGTGCGATCATGCAGTATTGTCTTTCAGTGTGTCTTGACTTGTTTCACTTAGCATTATGTCCTCTGGGTTCATCCATGTTGTTGCAAGTCGTGTATTTCTATCCTTTTTATGACTGATTGTGTATATATATATATAGCACATTTTCTTTATTTATCCATCAGTAGACACTAAGGTTATTTATATGTCTTGGCTACTTTTAATAATGCTGCAATAACAGGGGAATACAGGTATTTCTTCAAGATACTGATTTCATTTCCTTTGGATATATATCCAGAAGTAGTTTTCTGGATCATATAGTAATTCAGTTGTTAATGTTTGGTTTTTTTTTTTTTTCTGAAGACACTCCATACTGTTTTCTGTGCTTCCCAGATGGCACTGTGGGTAAAGAATCTGCCTGCCAATGCAGGACACTCAAGAGATGCAAGCTTGATCCTGGGTCGAGAAGATCTCTTGGAGCAGGAAATGGCAATCCACTCCAATATTCTTTCCTGGAAAATTCCATGGACAAAGGAACCTGGTGGGCTGCAGTCCATGGGGTTGCAAGAATCAGAGATGACTGAGCACGCATGCATGCACACACATACTGTTTTCCATAATGACTGTACCGGTTTACATTCCCACCAACAGTTGTACAGGGGCTCCCTTTTCTCCAAACCCTCACTAACATTTGCTCTCTCTGCTGCTAAGTCACTTCAGTCGTGTCCGACTCTGTGTAACCCCATAGACGGCAGCCCACCAGGCTCCCCCGTCCCTGGGATTCTTCAGGCAAGAACACTGGAGTGGGTTGCCATTTCCTTCTCCAATGCATGAAAGTGAAAGGTGAAAGTGAAGTCGCTCAGTCGTGTTCGACCCTCAGCGACCCCATGGACTGCAACCTTCCAGGCTCCTCCATCCATGGGATTTTCCAGGCAGGAGTACTGGAGTGGGGTGCCATTGCTCTCTCTAGTAGCCTTTTAACAGGTATGAGGTGATGTCTCGTTATGGTTTTGATTTTTCATTTCCCTGATAATTAATAATGTTGAGCATTTTTTCATACACTTGTTGGCCATTTGTATGTCTTCTTTGGAAAAACTGTCTATGTTCCCTTGTCTGTGTTTTAATTGAGTTATTTTGCATTGCAAGTGAGTTTTATGGATTCTTGTATATTTTGGATGTTAACCCTTAGCAGGTATGTGGTTTGCATGTATTGTCTCCCATCCCATCGGTTGCCTTTTCATTTTGTTGATGATTTCCTTGGCTGTGGGGGATCATTTTCGTTTGATGTAGTCCTCCTTGTATATTTTTGGCTTTGTTACCTATGCCTTTGGTTTCAGTTGGGAAAAATCATTGCTAAAACCAGTGCTCATGGATTGGAAGAATTAACATTGTTAAAATGTCTGTACTACCCAAAGCATGCACATGAGTTTGGGTGAACTCCAGGAGCTGGTGATGGACACAGAGGCCTGGCGTGCTGCAATTCATGGGGTCGCAAAGAGTTTGACACAACTGAGCAACTGAACTGAACTGAACTGAACCCAAAGCAGTCTAAGCCAAAGATTCAGTGCAGTCCTTCCCAAAGGTCCAGTGATATTTTTCACAGAAATAAAAACCCAGTCCTCAAATGTGTATAGAAGCAAAAAAGACCCTGAAAAGCCAAAGCACTCTGGAGAAAGAACAAATCTGGAGACATAATACTTCATGATTCAAACTATATTGCTGTGCTCTAGTAATCAAAGCAGTATACTATTAGCGTAAAAGCAGACCCAGCGCAATGGAACAGAATTGAAAGTAATGCATATGTGATCAGTTAATCTTTGGCAAGGGTGCCAGGAATATTCAATGGGACAAAGACAGTTTCATCTATTAATGGTGGTGGGAAAATGGGATATATACATGCAAAAGAGTGGACTCGGATTCTTATACCATATACAAGAATAAGCTCAAAATTGTTCAAAGACTTAAATGGAAGACCTGAAACTGTACATCTAGAAGAAACCTAGGGAGGAAGCTTAATTTTAACTGATTTAAATTCATAAGCCACATGTCGCTAACAGCCAATGCATCAGCAGAGATTTAAAAAGTTAAAAAATGGAGTGTATAAAAAATAGCATTTAGCTGCGTGTTTAACTGAACTGTACATGAAGAGAGAAATTTCTTAATAAAAATACCCCTAAAATCTTAGAAAATATGGAGAAATTTCAAATTTTAAGATGTCTGTATATTTTAAAAAATTGGAAAAGGAAAGGCAAATGAAAAGCTGAGAAGTATTTATGACAGATAAACTTTAGGATATATAGCAAGTTCTAAAAAAATTAATAAAAAACAACAAATAGTTTCTTAAAAAGAATGAACAACATAGAAGAAATAGAACTGTTTGAGAAATAGATGAAAAAAAGTTCCCCATCACTAAAACTGAGAGATGTACAAATCAAAACAATGAGGCAACATTTCAAAAGAATTTAGCAAATAGGAAAAGTCTAAAATAATAATCTGATGACATTCAGGCTGATGAGGGTACAGGCACTTGTAGAATGCCAGTGGGAATGTAAATTAAATGAGAGTAGGAGATGAAATCAAGTTAATGGAAGTGTAATTTGGAAATATATATTAAAAGCCTTTAAAAGTGTGCCTCCTTTTTTAAGGTTAGATTTATTGAAATATAATTTACAAACAAAATCAGTCTTCTTAAATGTATAGTATGATGTGTATTTACACATGTAAATTATATAACCAGCACTACAAGACAGAGCATTTCTATCATCCTCAGTCAGTCCCCTTCTCTCACCGAGGCAATGATTTCTGCTTTTTTTTTTTTTTTTTACATTTTTAGCGATGCCATATAAATGGACTTAACAGGTTTTTACTCTTTGTGTCTGGTTTCCTTTATTTCCGAGGTTGATCCGTGCTGTAGTTCGTTAGTAGTTCATTCCTCTTTAATGATAGGTAGTAGTCCACTGAAAACTATTGCAGTTTCTTCCTGTTTACTTCTGGATAGATATTTGTATTGTTTCCAGTTTTTGACAATTATGAATGAGGGTGTATAAACACTTACATACAGGTTTTTATATAGGTTATATGTTTTAACTTCTTCTGGGTAAATAACTAGGCATGGAATTCTCAGATTATGTGAATGTGTATGTGTGCTAAATCACTTCATTGGTATCCAACTCTTTGTGATCCTATGGAACATAGCCCAGCAAGCTCTTCTGTTCATGGGATTCTCCAGGCAAGGATACTGGAGTGGATTGCCATGCCCTCCTCCAGGGGATCTTCCCAATCCAGGGATCAAACCTGTGCCTCTTGAGTCTCCTGCATTGGCAGTTGGGTTCTTTACTACCAGTGCCACCTGGGAAGCCCCATGTGAATGTGTATGTATGACTTTAAAAGAAATAGCCACATTGTTTTCCAGAGTGATTGTACCATAATATATTCCCAAAGGCAATGTAGATAATTCCAGCTGTTCTATTACATGTCACCACTTGGGCTTCATTAGTTGTAAAAATTTAAGCCATTATAGTAGATGTGTGGTTATATTGAAGGTTATTTAGGTTATAGTAGGTTATTTATTTATTTTTGGCAACGCTGGGTCTTTGCTGCTGCCTATCAGTTCAGTTTAGTTTAGTCGCTCAGTCAAGTCCTACTCTGCAACCCCATGAACTGCAGCACACCAGGCCTCCCTGTCCATCACCAACTCCCGGAGTCCACCCAAACCCGTGTCCATAGAGTTGGTGATGCCATCCAACCATCTCATCTTCTGTTTTCCCCTTCTCCTCCTGCCCTCAATCTTTCCCAGCATCAGGGTCTTTTCATATGAGTCAGCTCTTCGCATCAGGTGGCCAAAATCTTGGAGTTTCAGCTTCAACATCAGTCCTTCCAATGAATACCCAGGACTGATCTCCTTTAGGATGGACTGGTTGGATCTCCTTGCAGTCCAAGGGACTCTCAAGAGTCTTCTCCACAACCACAGTTAAGAAGCATCAATTCTTCAGCACTCAACTTTCTTTATAGTCCAACTCTCACATCCGTATATGACCACTGGAGAAACCATAGCCTTGACCAGATGGACCTTTGTTGACCAAGTAATGTCTCTGTTTTTTAATATGCTATCTAGGTTGGTCATAACTTTCCTTCTAAGGAGTAAGCGTCTTTTAATTTTATGGCTGCAATCACCATCTGCAGTGATTTTGGAGCCCAGAAAAACAAAGTCAGCCACTGTTTCCTCATCTATTTGCCATGAAGTGATGGGACTGGATGCCATGATCTTAGTTTTCTGAATGGTAAGCTTTAAGCCAAGTTTTTCAATCTCCTCTTTCACTTTCATCAAGAGGCCCTTTAGTTCTTCTTTATTCTCTGCCATAAGTGTGTGGTATCATCTGCATATCTGAGGTTATTGATATTCAGACTGATTTGGAGAAAGTGGGGAAAACCACTAGACCATTCAAATATGACCTAAATCAAAACCCTTATGACTATACAGTGGAAGTGAGAAATAGATTTAAGTGATTAGACCTGATAGAGTGCCTGATGAACTATCAACGGAGGTTCATGATATTGTACAGGGGACAGGAATCATGACCATCCCCAAGAAAAAGAAATGTAAAAAAGCAAAATGGCTGTCTGAGGAAGCCTTACAAATAGCAGTGAAAAGAAGAGAAGTGAAAAGCAAAGAAGAAAAGGAAAGATATACCCATGTGAATGCAGAGTTCCAAAGAATAGCAGGGAGAGATAAGAAAGCTTTCCTCAGCGATCAATGAAAAGAAATAGAGGAAAACAACAGAATGGGAAAGACTAGAGATCTCTTCAAGAAAATTAGAGATACCAAGGGAATATTTCATGCAAAGATGGGCTCAATAAAGGGCAGAAATGGTAGGCACCTAACAGAAGCAGAAGCTGCTGCCTATAGGGTGCTCTTTAGCTGCGGTGTGTGGGTTTTTCGCTGCAGTAGCTTCTCTTGCTGTGGAGCACAGGTTCTAGGTTGCACAGGTTTCAGTAGTTGTGACATGGGGGCTTAGCTGCCCTCCGGCATGTGGGATCTTAGTTTCCAGACCATGGCTCAAACACATATCATGCATAGGCAGGTGGATTCTCGACCACTGGACCGTGAGAGATGTCCCCTAGTAGCAGGGTTTTTTTAAGTTGTTATTTTATTTATCCCACCTACAGTGGAAGTGTAAATCTAGCCATTTTACTCCCACTTTGCCATAAGTGGGCTTCTCTTGTGGCTTAGCTGGTAAAGAATCCACCTGCAATGTGGGAGACTTAGGTTCAGTCCTTGGGTTGGGAAGATCCTATGGAGAAGGGAAAGGCTACCCTCTCCAGTATTCTGGCCTGGAGAATTCCATGGACTGCATAGTCCATGGGGTCACAAAGAGGCAGGACTGAGCAACTTCTACTCTTACTTTGCCATAAGTAAAAAGGACCAGTTTTTAAAACTTATTCATTTATTGTGAATAGTTTGCTCATGTCTTTTGCCCATTTTTCTAATGTTTTTGTCTGTAGTCCTTGATTTTGAAGAGTTCTTTAGATGTGAATTATATCAGCTTTCATCTGTTACATATTTTGCAGATATTTTCTCCCAATTTGATTTTTGCTCTTTGATTATACTTATGTTGTTTTATTGCCATGTAGAAGATTAATTTTTAAATTTTTAGTGGTCAAATTTACCAGTCATTCATTACTGCGGATGTTGAGTCATGGTTAGTAACCTTGTTCTTGTTGCTTAGTTGCTAAATTGTGTCCGACTCTTTTGCGACCCCAGGGACTGTAGCCTACCAGGCTCCTTGATCAATGGGACTTCCCAGGCAAGAGTACTGGAGTGCTTTTCCATTTCCTTTTCCAGGGGATCTTCCCAACCCAGGGATCGAGCATGTGTCTCTTGAGTCTCCTGCATTGGCAGGTGGGTTCTTTACAGTTGAGCCACCAAGGAAGCCCATCTTGTTCTACAGACAGGTTTATATGAGTTTTATTATATGGTTTCATTTTTTACATTTAAATCACTTTTTCACTTATTCTTTTACCTGACAGGAGGTGTCAACCCCATGTTATCTTTTCCTAAATGATTTCCCAAGTTTTCAAAAACTTGGAACTATTTTATAATAGTTCTATAAACTATAAGCTATTTTAAAAAAGCAAAACTTTGTTTCAGTGATGTTAGATACCACCTTGGTTATATACTAAATTTCCATATGTACTTGAGTTTATTCATGTACTTCCATTGAATCTTTCTGATTTGATGTCTGTGCTTCATTCCCATACTAGTGCATTAATTTCTGAGGCTTTGTAATGTATTTTAATATGTCGTACGTCTGATAGTGCCTTGTAGAGTTTCTTTTTCGGTATTAGTCTAGCTATTCATATTTTTCTATGTTCTGTTGTGTAGCTTCATTTGAAAAAATACTTGTTGGTGTTTTCATTGAAATTTTGTTAAAATTTATAAAATTAATTTAGGGAATACCTGACATCTTTATGATGTATAGATATATGCTGCTGCTGCTGCTAAGTGCCTTCAGTCGTGTCCAACTCTGTGCGACCCCATAGACGGCAGCCCACCAGGCTCCGCCGTCCCTGGGATTCTCCAGGCAAGAACACTGGAGTGGGTCTATTCAACAACAAAAAATGTTTTTGAATTCCATCAGTTTTTGCATTTGTTTCTTCTGAGTGATTATTGTATGTATATATGGAAGATACTGATTTTTGAGCATTCATGGTATATTCTGTTAATTTACTAAATTTGTTGGACGTGGTTTTAGTAGTGATTGTCCAGGGTTTTCTTGGGAAACTGTCATATCATATGCAAGTAAATGTAATTTTCCTTCTTTTTCAGTTCTTATGTTTCTGATTTGTTTTGCCTAACATGGAACCAGTATATGGTAAATTGTAGTAAAAGTCATGATCATCTTTTTCTCTTCTTGATCTTAGTGAAATGCCTAAAAGTAGTACCTCATTAAATATGATACTGGCTTTAGGACTAAGGTGTGCATGTGAATGTGTGTGTCTTTATAGCTATAATAAGGAGATAATCAGTGGAAACAGTGACAGACTTTATTTGGGGGGGCTCCAAAATCACTGCAGATGGTGACTGCAGCCATGAAATTAAAAGACGCTTGCTCCTTGGAAGAAAAGTTATGACCAGCTTATACAGCATATTAAAAAGCAGAGACCTAACTTTGCCAACAAAGTCCATCTAGTCAAAGCTATGGTTTTTCCAGTAGTCATGTGTGGATGTGAGAGTTGGACTATAAAGAAAGCTGAGTGCCGAAGAATCGATGCTTTTGAACTGTGGTGTTGGAGAAGACTCTTGAGAGTCCCTTGGACAGCAAGGAGATCCAACCATTCAATCCTAAAGGAAATCAGTCCTGAATATTCATTGGATGGACTGATGTTGAAGCTGAAACTCCAATCTTTTGGCCACCTGATGCAAAGAACTGACTCATTTGAAAAGACCCTGATGCTGGGAAAGATTGAAGGCGGGAGCAGAAGGGGGCAACAGAGGATAAGATGGTTGAATGGCATCAAGGACTCAATAGACCTGAATTTGAGTAGGCTCCGGGAGTTGGTGATGGACAGGGACACCTGGCGTGCTGCAGTCTATGGGGTCACAAAGAGTCAGACAAGACTGAGCAACTGAACTGAACTGAAGGAAATAGTCACCTACTCCTCTGTTCTTGAATGGGTGTTTTGTTTTTATGGAATGAGTATTGAAGTGAAGTGAATTGAAGTCACTCAGTCGTGTCCAACTCTTTGCAACCCTGTGGACTAGCCCACCAGGCTCCTCCGTCCATGGGATTCACTAGGCAAGAATACTGGCGTGGGTTGCCATTTCCTTCTCAAGGGGATCTCCCCAACCCAGGGATTGAACCCAGGTCTCCCACATTGCAGGCCACTTAAATTTTGTCAAATGATTGTTTATCATGTATTGAAGTGATCATGGTTCTCTCAGGTCAGTTAATGTGGCATAATATATTGCTTTGCTTCTAATAGTGAACCAATCTTACTTTCCAGGGATAAATTTCATTTGTTATTGTATGTTATTTACTAAATATGGAAATGAAGTTTGTTCACTAATATTTTATGTAGTTTTTATTTATATTGGTATTTGTAAGTGATACTGGCCTGTAATTATCTGTTTTATCATATTTGGGTGTCAACATTCGACTGATTTCATAACAACAATTTGAGATTTCCCTTCATTTTCTGTGTTCTAGGACTATTTCTATTACATTGATACCATTTGCTTTTTTAATGTGAAATTGTCTAGTTCTACTGAGGATATTGCTTGTTACTCTTGATTTTTTTCCCAAGGAAATTGGTTGTTAAGCTATTTATCTCTACTTGAATCCATTTTAGTAGTTTTCGGTTTTGTCTAGTTTTTCAAATTTCTGTGGTAGTCTGCATTGTCATTGCTTATGGCTTTTAAGTTTCTACTTGTGGTTGTTTCGTTCATTTTTTTTTTTTTTAATTCTTGGTTTTCTCTTTTTTTTTCCCTTGATGAAAATAGCTAGTTTGTCTATTATATTAATTTTTCAACAAAATTGGATTTCAATGTATTAATGAGATATATTGTTGTTTTCTGTCATTAACTTCTGACTTTGCCTTTGTTATATCTCATGCTCTTTTAATTTGACCTTTTTGTCCTTTTTCTTGTCCTTCAATTTGGGATCTAACTCATTTATTTTCATCNGCCACTGTTTCCTCATCTATTTGCCATGAAGTGATGGGACTGGATGCCATGATCTTAGTTTTCTGAATGGTAAGCTTTAAGCCAAGTTTTTCAATCTCCTCTTTCACTTTCATCAAGAGGCCCTTTAGTTCTTCTTTATTCTCTGCCATAAGTGTGTGGTATCATCTGCATATCTGAGGTTATTGATATTCAGACTGATTTGGAGAAAGTGGGGAAAACCACTAGACCATTCAAATATGACCTAAATCAAAACCCTTATGACTATACAGTGGAAGTGAGAAATAGATTTAAGTGATTAGACCTGATAGAGTGCCTGATGAACTATCAACGGAGGTTCATGATATTGTACAGGGGACAGGAATCATGACCATCCCCAAGAAAAAGAAATGTAAAAAAGCAAAATGGCTGTCTGAGGAAGCCTTACAAATAGCAGTGAAAAGAAGAGAAGTGAAAAGCAAAGAAGAAAAGGAAAGATATACCCATGTGAATGCAGAGTTCCAAAGAATAGCAGGGAGAGATAAGAAAGCTTTCCTCAGCGATCAATGAAAAGAAATAGAGGAAAACAACAGAATGGGAAAGACTAGAGATCTCTTCAAGAAAATTAGAGATACCAAGGGANATACCCATGTGAATGCAGAGTTCCAAAGAATAGCAGGGAGAGATAAGAAAGCTTTCCTCAGCGATCAATGAAAAGAAATAGAGGAAAACAACAGAATGGGAAAGACTAGAGATCTCTTCAAGAAAATTAGAGATACCAAGGGAATATTTCATGCAAAGATGGGCTCAATAAAGGGCAGAAATGGTAGGCACCTAACAGAAGCAGAAGCTGCTGCCTATAGGGTGCTCTTTAGCTGCGGTGTGTGGGTTTTTCGCTGCAGTAGCTTCTCTTGCTGTGGAGCACAGGTTCTAGGTTGCACAGGTTTCAGTAGTTGTGACATGGGGGCTTAGCTGCCCTCCGGCATGTGGGATCTTAGTTTCCAGACCATGGCTCAAACACATATCATGCATAGGCAGGTGGATTCTCGACCACTGGACCGTGAGAGATGTCCCCTAGTAGCAGGGTTTTTTTAAGTTGTTATTTTATTTATCCCACCTACAGTGGAAGTGTAAATCTAGCCATTTTACTCCCACTTTGCCATAAGTGGGCTTCTCTTGTGGCTTAGCTGGTAAAGAATCCACCTGCAATGTGGGAGACTTAGGTTCAGTCCTTGGGTTGGGAAGATCCTATGGAGAAGGGAAAGGCTACCCTCTCCAGTATTCTGGCCTGGAGAATTCCATGGACTGCATAGTCCATGGGGTCACAAAGAGGCAGGACTGAGCAACTTCTNATAAGTGGGCTTCTCTTGTGGCTTAGCTGGTAAAGAATCCACCTGCAATGTGGGAGACTTAGGTTCAGTCCTTGGGTTGGGAAGATCCTATGGAGAAGGGAAAGGCTACCCTCTCCAGTATTCTGGCCTGGAGAATTCCATGGACTGCATAGTCCATGGGGTCACAAAGAGGCAGGACTGAGCAACTTCTACTCTTACTTTGCCATAAGTAAAAAGGACCAGTTTTTAAAACTTATTCATTTATTGTGAATAGTTTGCTCATGTCTTTTGCCCATTTTTCTAATGTTTTTGTCTGTAGTCCTTGATTTTGAAGAGTTCTTTAGATGTGAATTATATCAGCTTTCATCTGTTACATATTTTGCAGATATTTTCTCCCAATTTGATTTTTGCTCTTTGATTATACTTATGTTGTTTTATTGCCATGTAGAAGATTAATTTTTAAATTTTTAGTGGTCAAATTTACCAGTCATTCATTACTGCGGATGTTGAGTCATGGTTAGTAACCTTGTTCTTGTTGCTTAGTTGCTAAATTGTGTCCGACTCTTTTGCGACCCCAGGGACTGTAGCCTACCAGGCTCCTTGATCAATGGGACTTCCCAGGCAAGAGTACTGGAGTGCTTTTCCATTTCCTTTTCCAGGGGATCTTCCCAACCCAGGGATCGAGCATGTGTCTCTTGAGTCTCCTGCATTGGCAGGTGGGTTCTTTACAGTTGAGCCACCAAGGAAGCCCATCTTGTTCTACAGACAGGTTTATATGAGTTTTATTATATGGTTTCATTTTTTACATTTAAATCACTTTTTCACTTATTCTTTTACCTGACAGGAGGTGTCAACCCCATGTTATCTTTTCCTAAATGATTTCCCAAGTTTTCAAAAACTTGGAACTATTTTATAATAGTTCTATAAACTATAAGCTATTTTAAAAAAGCAAAACTTTGTTTCAGTGATGTTAGATACCACCTTGGTTATATACTAAATTTCCATATGTACTTGAGTTTATTCATGTACTTCCATTGAATCTTTCTGATTTGATGTCTGTGCTTCATTCCCATACTAGTGCATTAATTTCTGAGGCTTTGTAATGTATTTTAATATGTCGTACGTCTGATAGTGCCTTGTAGAGTTTCTTTTTCGGTATTAGTCTAGCTATTCATATTTTTCTATGTTCTGTTGTGTAGCTTCATTTGAAAAAATACTTGTTGGTGTTTTCATTGAAATTTTGTTAAAATTTATAAAATTAATTTAGGGAATACCTGACATCTTTATGATGTATAGATATATGCTGCTGCTGCTGCTAAGTGCCTTCAGTCGTGTCCAACTCTGTGCGACCCCATAGACGGCAGCCCACCAGGCTCCGCCGTCCCTGGGATTCTCCAGGNTTAAAATTTATAAAATTAATTTAGGGAATACCTGACATCTTTATGATGTATAGATATATGCTGCTGCTGCTGCTAAGTGCCTTCAGTCGTGTCCAACTCTGTGCGACCCCATAGACGGCAGCCCACCAGGCTCCGCCGTCCCTGGGATTCTCCAGGCAAGAACACTGGAGTGGGTCTATTCAACAACAAAAAATGTTTTTGAATTCCATCAGTTTTTGCATTTGTTTCTTCTGAGTGATTATTGTATGTATATATGGAAGATACTGATTTTTGAGCATTCATGGTATATTCTGTTAATTTACTAAATTTGTTGGACGTGGTTTTAGTAGTGATTGTCCAGGGTTTTCTTGGGAAACTGTCATATCATATGCAAGTAAATGTAATTTTCCTTCTTTTTCAGTTCTTATGTTTCTGATTTGTTTTGCCTAACATGGAACCAGTATATGGTAAATTGTAGTAAAAGTCATGATCATCTTTTTCTCTTCTTGATCTTAGTGAAATGCCTAAAAGTAGTACCTCATTAAATATGATACTGGCTTTAGGACTAAGGTGTGCATGTGAATGTGTGTGTCTTTATAGCTATAATAAGGAGATAATCAGTGGAAACAGTGACAGACTTTATTTGGGGGGGCTCCAAAATCACTGCAGATGGTGACTGCAGCCATGAAATTAAAAGACGCTTGCTCCTTGGAAGAAAAGTTATNGGTGTGCATGTGAATGTGTGTGTCTTTATAGCTATAATAAGGAGATAATCAGTGGAAACAGTGACAGACTTTATTTGGGGGGGCTCCAAAATCACTGCAGATGGTGACTGCAGCCATGAAATTAAAAGACGCTTGCTCCTTGGAAGAAAAGTTATGACCAGCTTATACAGCATATTAAAAAGCAGAGACCTAACTTTGCCAACAAAGTCCATCTAGTCAAAGCTATGGTTTTTCCAGTAGTCATGTGTGGATGTGAGAGTTGGACTATAAAGAAAGCTGAGTGCCGAAGAATCGATGCTTTTGAACTGTGGTGTTGGAGAAGACTCTTGAGAGTCCCTTGGACAGCAAGGAGATCCAACCATTCAATCCTAAAGGAAATCAGTCCTGAATATTCATTGGATGGACTGATGTTGAAGCTGAAACTCCAATCTTTTGGCCACCTGATGCAAAGAACTGACTCATTTGAAAAGACCCTGATGCTGGGAAAGATTGAAGGCGGGAGCAGAAGGGGGCAACAGAGGATAAGATGGTTGAATGGCATCAAGGACTCAATAGACCTGAATTTGAGTAGGCTCCGGGAGTTGGTGATGGACAGGGACACCTGGCGTGCTGCAGTCTATGGGGTCACAAAGAGTCAGACAAGACTGAGCAACTGAACTGAACTGAAGGAAATAGTCACCTACTCCTCTGTTCTTGAATGGGTGTTTTGTTTTTATGGAATGAGTATTGAAGTGAAGTGAATTGAAGTCACTCAGTCGTGTCCAACTCTTTGCAACCCTGTGGACTAGCCCACCAGGCTCCTCCGTCCATGGGATTCACTAGGCAAGAATACTGGCGTGGGTTGCCATTTCCTTCTCAAGGGGATCTCCCCAACCCAGGGATTGAACCCAGGTCTCCCACATTGCAGGCCACTTAAATTTTGTCAAATGATTGTTTATCATGTATTGAAGTGATCATGGTTCTCTCAGGTCAGTTAATGTGGCATAATATATTGCTTTGCTTCTAATAGTGAACCAATCTTACTTTCCAGGGATAAATTTCATTTGTTATTGTATGTTATTTACTAAATATGGAAATGAAGTTTGTTCACTAATATTTTATGTAGTTTTTATTTATATTGGTATTTGTAAGTGATACTGGCCTGTAATTATCTGTTTTATCATATTTGGGTGTCAACATTCGACTGATTTCATAACAACAATTTGAGATTTCCCTTCATTTTCTGTGTTCTAGGACTATTTCTATTACATTGATACCATTTGCTTTTTTAATGTGAAATTGTCTAGTTCTACTGAGGATATTGCTTGTTACTCTTGATTTTTTTCCCAAGGAAATTGGTTGTTAAGCTATTTATCTCTACTTGAATCCATTTTAGTAGTTTTCGGTTTTGTCTAGTTTTTCAAATTTCTGTGGTAGTCTGCATTGTCATTGCTTATGGCTTTTAAGTTTCTACTTGTGGTTGTTTCGTTCATTTTTTTTTTTTTTAATTCTTGGTTTTCTCTTTTTTTTTCCCTTGATGAAAATAGCTAGTTTGTCTATTATATTAATTTTTCAACAAAATTGGATTTCAATGTATTAATGAGATATATTGTTGTTTTCTGTCATTAACTTCTGACTTTGCCTTTGTTATATCTCATGCTCTTTTAATTTGACCTTTTTGTCCTTTTTCTTGTCCTTCAATTTGGGATCTAACTCATTTATTTTCATTTTTACAATTTTTACTTCTGTAGGTGTTTAAGGCCATAATTTTCCCTCTGGTTCCTGCTTTATATTGTACCTCATGAATTTTGATATGTAGTGTTTTTATTGTCTTTATTTTTTAGAAGGTTTATATTTCTCCTTCACCAAAAAGCAGTTCAGTAGAAGAATTTTAAATTTTCATATAGAAAAACCTTTAAAAAAATTTTGGTTATTAAAATCTAGACTTTTAACAAGATGGTCAGAGTATTATTTTTAGTAATTTTATTCTTTGAAGTGTGCTGAAGCTTTTATCACAGCTTAGAACAGGATCAATTTTTGTTAGTCTTCCCTGTTTTCTTGAAAAAGAAATAGTCTCTTTTTATAGTGTAAAGTTTAATATCTATCCCAAAGGTCTCCCTATTGACTATATTATTTATGTGATCTGTATCTTAGTTTTTGTCCACTTGATCTGTCTTGTACTGAGAGTGGTATTTAAGCCTTCAGTGTGTATTTGTCTCCTTGATTCTCTTGTAAATTCTGTTTTCTAAAGATCATTGCTCTACTGTTTGGTAAATAATCATAATTATGTTTTCTGTGTTTCTTATGTATTTTCTTTGGTCTTAAACGCTGGGAGTTGGTGATGGACAGGGAGGCCTGGCGTTCTGCTGTCCATGGAGTTGCAGAGAGTCAGATGTGACTGAGCAACTGATCTGAACTATCCATTTAAGACTTTTTTGCAGGGAGAAGTCTTGTTTACAAAAGTCTGTATATTTGTTATTATCTTAATCTTGGTGTTTATACCTTTTAAAGATGCTTTGAGTCACTCTTCCCTATTTAACTTTTTAGTACTCCTCTGATAGTCTTTTGTGGCATTTTTTTTAACCACAATTTTAGTAGGTTCACTATCGGTGAGCTTATTTTACTTTTTTCCTTTCCTTACTGTTGTCTTGAAGTCATACTACTTTGTCAGAACATATGTTATTTATCTATTCTTTATTTATCCCTCCCTTGTTTTTTAGTCTTAGTGATAGCATATTAAGTGCTCACCCTTCTGTCTTTTTGCCAGAATTACTCACCCTTTGATTAATTGAAGCTAATCTTCTAGTAGATTGTTCAAGAAGTGCTGATGGATATAGCATTCCCTTGCATGTATAAAATGTTTTTCAATAGTATTAATGCCTAAAGGATAACTTGGGTGGATTTGAAATATACAATTCACACTTTTCCCCTTGAATTTCTTGAAAATACTGATCTGTTTTTGCCTTGTTAGCATTTGCTTTCAGTAAGTCTGCTGCCAGTTTAATTCTTACTATTTTATGTTATTTGTCCTTTTTGCCATCCTGTCTTTAGGACTTTTTCCTTTATTAATAATGTCTAATCATTCAGGTATGACCTAAATCAAATCCCTTATGAGTATACAGTAAAAGTGAGAAATATATTTTAAGGGACCAGATCTGATAAATAGAGTCCATGATGAACTATGGACGGAGGTTCGTGACATTGTACAGCAGGCAGGGAGCAAGACCATCCCCCAAAAAAAGAAATGCAAAAAAGCAAAATGGCTGTCTGAGAAGGCCTTACAAATACCTGTGAAAAGAAGAGAAGCGAAAAGCAAAGGAGAAAAGGAATACACCCATTTGAATATAGAGTTCCAAAGAATAGCAAGGAGAGATAAGAAAGCCTTCCTTAGCAATCAATGCAAAGAAATAGAGGAAAACAATAGAAAGGGAGACTACAGATCTCTTCAAGAAAATTAGAGCTACCAAGGGAACATTTCATGCAAAGATGGTCTCAATAAAGGACAGAAATTGTAGGGACCTAACAGAAGCAGAAGCTATTAAGAAGAGGTGGCAAGAATACACAGAAGAACTGTACAAAAAAGATCTTCATGACCCAGATAATCATGAAGCTGTGATCACTCACACTCACCTAGAACCAGACATCCTGGAATGTGAAGTCAGGTGGGCCTTAGGAAGCATTACTATGAACACAGCTAGTGGAGGTGATGGAATTCCAGTTGAGCTATTTCAAATCCTAAAAGATGATGCTTTGAAAGTGCTGCACTCAATATGCCAGCAAATTTGGAAACCTCAGCAGTGACCATAGGACTGGAAAAGGTCACTTTTTGTTCCAGTCCCAAAGAAAGGTAATGCCAAAGAATGCTCAAACTACCGCACAATTGCACTCATCTCACACGCTAATAAAGTAATGCTCAAAATTCTCCATGCCAGGCTTTAGCAATACGTGAACCGTGAACTTCCAGATGTTCAAGCTGGTTTTAGAAAAGGCAGAGGAACCAGAGATCAAATTGCCAACATCCGCTGGATCTTCAAAAAAGCAAGAGGGTTCCAGAAAAACATCTATTTCTGCTNAGTAATGCTCAAAATTCTCCATGCCAGGCTTTAGCAATACGTGAACCGTGAACTTCCAGATGTTCAAGCTGGTTTTAGAAAAGGCAGAGGAACCAGAGATCAAATTGCCAACATCCGCTGGATCTTCAAAAAAGCAAGAGGGTTCCAGAAAAACATCTATTTCTGCTTTACTGACTATGCCAAAGCCTTTGACTGTGTGGATCATAATAAACTGTGGAAAGTTCTGAAAGAGATGGGAATACCAGACCACTTGACCTGCCTCTTGAGAAATCTGTATGCAGGTCAGGAAGCAACAGTTAGAACTAGACATGGAACAACAGACTGGTTCCAAATAGGAAAAGGAGTACATCAAGGCTGTATATTGTCACCCTGCTTATTTAACTTATATGCAGAGTACATCATGAGAAATGTTGGGCTGGAGGAAGCACAAGCTGGAATCAAGATGGCTAGGAGAAATATCAATAACCTCAGATATGCAGATGACACCACCCATATGGCAGAAAGTGATGAGGAACTAAAAAGCCTCTTGATGAAAGTGAAAGAAGAGAGTGAAAAAAGTTGGCTTAAAGCTCAACATTCAGAAAACAAAGATCATGGCATCTGGTCCTATCACTTCTTGGCAAATAGATGGGGAAACAGTGGAAACAGTGGCCGACTTTATTTTTCTGGGCTCCAAAATCACTGCAGATGGTGATTGCAACCATGAAATTAAAAGACACTTGCTCCTTAGAAGGAAAGTTATGACCAACCTCGACAACATATTAAAAAGCAGAGACATTACTTTTCCAACAAAGGTCCATCTAGTCAAGGCTATGGTTTTTCCAGTGGTCATGTATGGATGTGAGAGTAGGACTATAAAGAAAGCTGAGTGCTGAAGAATTGATGCTTTTGAACTGTGGTTGTGGAGAAGACTTTTGAGAGTCCCTTGGGCTACAAGGAGTTCCAACCAGTCCATCCTAAAGGAGATCAGTCCTGGGTGTTCACTGGAGGGACTGATGTTGAAGCTGAAACTCCAATACTTTGTCCACCTGATGTGGGAAACTGACTCATTTGAAAAGACCCTGATGCTGGGATGCAGGTACTTCCCTGGTAAAGCGTCTGCCTACAATGCGGGAGACCCGGGTTCGACCCCTGGGTCAGGAAGACCCCCTGAAGAAGAAAATGGCAACCCACTCCAGTATCCATGCCTGGAAAATCCCATGGACGAGGAGCCTGGTGGGTTACAGTCCATGGGGTCGCAAAGAGTCAGACACGACTGAGCAACTTCACTTTCACTTTCTGATGCTGGGAAAGATTGAGGGCAGGAGAAGAAGGGGACGACGACAGAGGATGAGATGGTTGGATGGCATCACCGACACAATGGACATGGATTTGGGTGGACTCCAGGAATTGATGATAGACAAGGAGGCCTGGCATGCTGCAGTTCACGGGGTCACAAAGTGTGGGACACGACTGAGCGACTGGACTGAACTGAACTGAACTGAACTAAATCATTTTACCAGGATATGTTTTAGAGTAGATCTCTGCGTATTGGTTTTCCCAGTTACGTTATGGGCCCTTTTGATATATTAATTAAGCTTTTTGTTTCCAGAAAGTTTTCTTTGTTTATAGTTTTAAATATTAGTTCTCTGTGTGTGTATGTTTTAAATTCAAACAATGGAGAAGGGAACTTAAGCAGTAAGCTATTTATTGGGAAAAAAATAAGTGAGAAAAATTTCAAAATTAGAGAGGGAAGACATTGAATGATTTGACACGAGGAAAAGGCAAGAAAAGTTGACATTTATACAGCTTTTGTCAAAGCAAGAGGGTTATAAGGATTGAGGTAAAACTGGAAAGTAGAGTCAAAGAAATTTTGCATAAAAATAGCAGCCTTCTTAGTTAAGGTGAAATGGTAAGATTCTGACAAGGATAATATTCAAAAGTCATGTCCCGGATAGCTAGTTGGGGGCACAACTGATGTTCTGGGATGTTTTTATTTTGTTTGGTTTCTTGGGGAAAGTTTCCCCAAAATATTCACAGTGGGATTAAACAATGTTTTTCTTTAAAAATAGTCCCATTGAAAGTCCAAATGCCTATTGTAAATTATTTTGATTCTTCTCATTACTTTCCCGGCATTTTAATAGCATCTACTTTTTGGTAATTCATCTGACATTGTCCAGATTTAGAAGTTTTAAGATTCTCGAAGTGTACGCCCTTAACCTTCTTTCATGATTTTTAGTGTTTTTATTGAAAACAAAAAAACACAACTTTATCTATGGAAAACTCTCATTTTAAAAAAGTTGAGGATTTTTTTAGGTGCTTTTTTACATCATCTCTGTTTTAATAAGATATTTTAAAACATTTTAGACAAAATATGAAAGAATCTTTGTTTTTCATTCTTTAGTGCTAATATTGTACTTTGTAGAAGAAATGGAAATCAAATGTACTGGTTTGATTAAAAAATTCTTTAAAACAGTATTATGAGAAATGACACTGAGTGGTGGTTTTGCCAATGAATCCAGCCAGTCCATGCTAAAGGAGATCAGTCCTGGGTGTTCATTGGAAGGACTGATGCTGAAGCTGAAACTGCAATACTTTGGCCACCTCATGCAAAGAGTTGACTCATTGGAAAAGACCCTGATGCTGGGAGGTATTGGGTGCAGGAGGAGAAGGGGACGACAGAGGATGAGATGGCTGGATGGCATCACCAACTCAATAGACATGGGTTTGGTTAAACTCCAGGAGTTGGTGATGGACAGGGAGGCCTGAGATGCTGCAATTCATGGGGTCTCAAAGAGTCTGACACGACTGAGCAACTGAATGAACTGAACTGAACTGAACTATTCATTTGGCTGCATCTCCCAGTATCACTAGCAAAGGAAGTTGAAGCATTTTAGCTTAAATGATGGTTTGTGCCATCTTTTTATTTCATTGGTGCTGATGTGCTCCTGATGTGTGGAAGGCCACCAAAAGCACATTATTCTTTTCAGGAAAAGCTTACATTCCAGCTCTTACCTGAAGACTTTCTTAATGATTCTTCTGCACTGATCTCCATTTCTAATTTCCTTTATCTTCTAATATGTATTTTAAATGAGCAAATGTTTAAGTAAAATCTCACTTGTCTTGTTTTTTCTTATATTCTGAACAAGAATGATGAGGAGACTTTATGTTTAGAAAGGTATACTTCTCTTCCTTCTTTTGAATTCCTTACAGCACCTAGGTTAGTGTTCCTTTATTAATAACCCTTCAAGAAATACTTCATTGACTTCTTAGGACAGGAGGCTGATACCTCTGACTTAGTACCAGGACTAAGTGGTACTTGATTATTCAGCTCCTTGACCTCACCATGCCCCATGTGTTTCTGCCCCGGAGTTCCTACTAAATTGAAGGGGATGGCCCTCATTGGTAGAGGGGAAAAATTCTTCATGTCAACATGTGGAGTGATAAATATACCATAGGAACGTTGCAATTTTTATAAACGCCTGTTTGATTATTGGGATTTGTGTTGGACTGAAAGTCAGGAGACCAGGTTCTGGTCCCAGCTCTAACACTTGAACAGAATTGCAGCTTTCAGAAAATTATTTCACCTGTGTGGATTTTGGCTTTTTTTTTCTGTAAAACATGGAGCTCTGGCTAAGTGAACTCAAAAGCGTTTTCCAAGTGCTTAACACTTGATTGCCAAAGGTGATGTTTCTTAAACTGTTTTCAACATGTTGCTTGCTGTTGTGTAGCTAAAGAAGTTAAAAAGTTCAAATTTAGAAAAATAATTTAATGATGTGAGAGCAGGAATTGTAGCACCTAACCTGTGTCTGCTGGCAAAATACTCGCTTTCAGATTCTCTAGGATATCCATAGGATAGGGTCATAAGCCTCATTAAAGCTGCTTGTTCACTGTTTGCTAGAGGGGATTCTAACATAATCCATTTATCAATCACAGTTACTTATAAGATGGAGTGTGAATTTGTGTTTGTAAGAATTTTGCATGGTATGTGAACCTAATCTGGTTACCATTTAGAGAGAGCATTTCCTTTGTTGAATGTATATAGTCCTGGTAACATTCCTCTGTATTTCATTATTTCCAGAGTAGCATTATATGATCTTAGCTTGATGATACCATAATATTGCTAGATGGTACAGCTGGCAAGGCTACTTTAAAATCTTTTGATATTGTTTGTATAGGGTTATGCTGCAGATTACATAACATGGTAGTGTTTATAGTCACTTAAAGTGTACAGTAACATGCATGTTATTTTCTTTCTTCCTAGTGAGTTTCTGCTATATTTCTTCAGTTGAGCAATAAGACTTTGAAAATTGTTGCTATGATTTTAGGTATTGGAACTTTGAAAATTAATATTTTATGAGTTTTATATTAATAGAATTATTTTTAAAATATACACTTTCATTGGCATTTTATCTCAGTGTAATTATTTGTCATGTGGATATATTGTTTTAAAGATTTAACAGGTTGCATGTATCTGCTATTCATAGATCATTTCTACAAACTTTCTGTTTTGGAATCCTTTCAGAATGATTTGTCAAGTAAAGTCAGCTCCAAATTTTATTTCCATCTAACATTCTGTAATGTGTTAATACTACCAAGTTTTACTATACTCCAATTTATTACTTTAAAATTATTTAATCAAATGTATTTCTAGCTTTCTTATCTGATATTTAATAGTGTTCCTATAATTAAAATTTCTATACATGTGTGTATTATAATAAGATGTCTGATTTGAATCAGATTAGCTCCATATAAAAATTCGTATTTTAAAATACTTTCCAAATGACAGGTATATGAATATAGACTACTGGAGTCATTATTGGAGGGTGATGATGGGTGGAAAATTATTGAAGCAAAACATCATAATATAATTTGAAAGCCATGGTATCCATATTTAAAATTAATCTTTTATAAAGCTTATTTCCCAGTACTGAGACTCTGAGAACCTGTTAAGGGCTGAACATGGTTTTATTTACTAGTTAATATGGGAAAGTGGCATTTCTGAATTCTGAGTTAACTCATTGAACTGTATAAACTGGATGGATTAAGAGGTATGCCTGTTTCTGCCGTGCTGTGCTCAGTTGTGTTTGACTCTTTGCGACCCCATGGATTGTAACCCCCCAGGCTCCTCTGTCCATGGAGATTCTCCAGGCAGGAATACTGGAGTGGGTTGCCATGCCCTCCTCCAGGGGATCTTCCCAACCCAGGGATTGAACCCAGGTCCCCCGCATTGCAGGAAGATTACCAGGTGAGTTACAGGGGCCCTAGACAGTGTGTTAAAAAGCAAAGATGTTACTTTGCCAACAAAGCTCCAACAGAGCTCCACATAGTCAAGGCTATGGTCTTTCCAGTAGTTACGTGCAGTTGTGAGAGATGAACCGTATCGGCAGAGCACCGAAGAATTGATGCTTTTGAACTGTGGTGTTGCTGAAAACTCTTGAGAGTCCCTTGGACAGCAAGGAGATCAAACCAGTCATTCTTAAAGGGAATCAACCCTGCATACTCATTGAAAGGACTGATGCTGAAGCTGAAACTCCAGTACTTTGGAGTTTCACCTAATGGGAACAGCCATCTCATTGGAAGAGTCCTTGATGCTGGGAAAGGTTGAAGGCAGAAGAGGGCGACAGAGGATGAGATGACTGGATGGCACTGAACGATGCCGTGAACATGAGTTTGGGCAAACTCTGGGAAATGGGACAGGGAGGCCTGGCTTGCTGCAGTCCATGGGTCACAAAGAGTTGAGCACGACCGAGTGGCCAAACAACAGCAACAACGTGCTTCATGACATCACAGACACAAGCAGCAACTGTGGCCCAAGGGGAAGCACACACAAGAGTGGCACGACTGCTGGCAATTCAGCAGTGTCTTGGAAATGAATAGAATTGGTAGTTAATGTAGAGCAAGGAGATGCTTCTGAATGTTTAGGTAACTGTGTTTTATGTAAGCACAAATTACCTTGTAAAGTGAAACTTTTTATAATATAATAATCACAGTCAAATTATACCAGCTATTATTTTGTATCTTCTGTTAAAGATACAAGCTCTGATAATGCTTTGTTGTTCAGTCACTAAGTCATGTCCAACTCTTTGTGACCCATGGACTACAGCACTTCAGGCTTCCCTGTTCTTCACTGTCTCCTGGAGTTTGCTCAGACTCATGTCCCTTGAATGCCATCCAGCCATCTCAGCCTCTGTCACCCTTTTGTCCTCCTGCTCTCAGTCTTTCCCAGCATCAAAGTCTTTTCCAGTGAGTTGGCTTTTTGCATCAGGTGGTCAGAGTATTGGAGCTTCAGCTTCAGCAGCAGTCCTTCCAATGAGTAGTCAGGATTGATTTTCTTTAGGAATGACTTGATCTCCTTGCTGTCCAAGGGATTCTCAAGAGTCTTCTCCAGCTTCTCAGTTCAAAAGCAGCAATTCTTCAGTGTTCAGCCTTCTTTATGATCCAACTCTCACATCCATACATGACTAATGGGAAAACCGTAGCTTTAACTAGACAGACCTTTGTTGGCAAACTAATGTCTCTGCTTTTTAATACACTGTCTAGGTTTGTCATAGCTTTTCTTCCAAGGAGCAAGTGTCTTTTNTCACATCCATACATGACTAATGGGAAAACCGTAGCTTTAACTAGACAGACCTTTGTTGGCAAACTAATGTCTCTGCTTTTTAATACACTGTCTAGGTTTGTCATAGCTTTTCTTCCAAGGAGCAAGTGTCTTTTAATTCTGTGTCTGCAGTCACTGTCCATAGTGATTTTGGAAACCAAGAAAATAAAATCTGCCACTGTTCCCACTTTTTCACTGTTTATTTGCCATGAAGGAATGGGATCAGATGCCATGATCTTCATTTTTTGACTGTTGAGTTTTTAGTCAACTTTTTTACTCTCCTCTTTCATGTTCATCAAGAGGCTCTTCAGTTCCCTTTCACTTTCTGTCACTAGAGTGGTATCATCTGCATATCTGAGGTTGTTGATATTTCTCCCGGCAATCTTAATTCCAATATGTGATTCATCCAGGCCAGCACTTTGCATGATGTACTCTACATATGCATTAAATAAGCAGGGAAACAATAGACAGCCTTGTCATACTCCTTTTTCAATTTTGAACCAGTCTGTTGTTCCATGTCTGGTTCTAACTGTTGCTTCTTGATCAGTATCCAGGTTTCTCAGGAGGCAGGTAACGTGGTCTGGTATTCCCATCTCTTTCAGAATTTTCCACAGTTTGTTGTGATCCACAAAAGTCTTTAGTGTAGTCGATGAAGCAAAAGTAGATGTTTTTTGGGAATTCCTTTGCTTTTTCTATGATCCAGTGATATTGATGATTTCCTCTGCCTTTTCTAAATCTAGCTTGTACATCTGGAAGTTCTTGGTTCACATATTGCTGAAGCCTAGCTTGAAAGATTTTATTACCTTGTGTGAGCTTGTGAAATGAGTGCAGTTGTACAGTAGTTTGAACGTTCTTCGGGCTTCCTTTGTAGCTCAGCTGGTAAAGAATATGCCTGCAATACTGCCGGTTCGATTCCTGGGTCGAGAGAGATGCTGGTGAAGGGATGGACTACCCACTCAGTATTCTTTGGCTTCCTTAGTGGCTCAGATGGTAAGACTACACCTGCAATATGGGAGACCTGGGTTTGATCCTTGGGTTGGGAAGAACCTCTGGAGAAGGGAATAGCTACCCACTCCAGTATACTGGCCTGGAGAATTCCACGGACAGAGAAGCCTGCAGGCTATAGTCATGGAGTTGCAGAGTTGGACACGACTGAGCAACTTTCACTTGAATATTTTCTGGCATTGCCTTTCTTTGGGATTGGAATGAAAATTGACCTTTTCCAGTCTTGAGGCCACTGCTGAGTTTTCCAGATTTATTGGCATCTGAGTGCAGCACTTTAATAGCATCATCTTTTTAGAATTTGGGATAGCTCAGCTAAAATTCCACTTGCTTCATTCATAATAATGCTTAAGTAATGCCTACTTGACTTCACACTCCATGATGCCTGGCTCTAGATAGTGCCCACACCATTGTGTTCATCCAGGTCATGAAGACCTTTTTTGTATTGTTCTTCCATATATTCTTGTTATCTTTCTTAATCTCTTCTGCTTCTGTTAAGTCCTTGCCATTTCTGTCCTTTATTGTGCCCATCTTTCCATGAAATATCCCCTTTGTATCTCTAGTTGTTTTCTTCTGTTTCTTTGCACTGTTCACGTAGTAAGGGTTTCTTATCTCTCTGCTATTCTCTGGAACTCTGCATTCAGTTGAGTATATCCTTCCCTTCCTCCTTTACCTTTTGTTACTCTTCTTTTCTCAGCTACTTGTTAGGCCTCCTCAGACAACCACTTTGCCTTCCTGCATTTCTTTTTCTTTGGGATGGTTTTGGTTACTGTATCCTGTTCATTGTTATGAACCTGCATCCATAGTTTTTCAGGCACTTCGTCTACCAGATCTAATCCCTTGAATCTATTTGTCATTTCTACTGTATAGTCATAAGGCATTTAATATAGGCCATACCTGAATGGCTTAGTGCTTTCCCCTATTTTTTTTTTTTTTTTT
>SJYX01015951.1:193685-241590 GCA_006410675.1 Oreotragus oreotragus
AAATAGATGGGGAAACAGTGGAAACAGTGTCAGACTTTATTTTTGGGGGCTCCAAAATCACTGCAGATGGTGACTGTAGCCATGAAATTAGAAGACGCTTACTCCTTGGAAGAAAAGTTATGACCAACCTAGATAGTATATTCAAAAGCAGAGACATTACTTTGCCAACTAAGGTCCGTCTAGTCAAGGCTATGGTTTTTCCTGTGGTCACGTATGGATGTGAGAGTTGGACTGTGAAGAAGGCTGAGCACCAAAGAATTGATGGTTTTGAACTGTGGTGTTGGAGAAATCTCTTGAGAGTCCCTTGGACTGCAAGGAGATCCAACCAGTCCATTCTGAGGGAGATCAGACCTGGGATTTCTTTGCAAGGAATGATGCTAAAGCTGAAACTCCAGTACTTTGGCCACCTCATGCGAAGAGTTGACTCATTGGAAAAGACTCTGATGCTGGGAGGGATTGAGGGCAGGAGGAGAAGGGGACGACCGAGGATGAGATGGCTGGATGGCATCACTGACTCGATGGACGTGAGTCTGAGTGAACTCCGGGAGATGGTGATGAACAGGGAAGCCTTGGGTGCTGCGATTCATGGGGTCGCACAGAGTCAGACATGACTGAGCAACTGAACTGAACTGAACTTGGACCTCCATCCCACCCTTTCTCTGTCACACCCATCTAGGTCACCACTGAGCACCAAGCTCAGGGTCTTGTGTTTTTTAAAGGTTCCCACTAGCTATCTGTTTTAACATGTCAATCCTAATTTCTCAGTTCATCCCACTATCCCCTTCCCTGTCTGCCATGTCCTCACATGCCTGTTCTCTACATCTGTGTCTCTATTCCTACCCTGGAAATAGTTTCATCCGCACTGTTTTTGTAGAGTCCACACGTATGTGTTAATATAAGATACTTGTTTTTCTCTTTCCGACTTACTTCACTCTGTATGACCAACTCTAGGTCCGTTCATGTCTCTACATATGACCCTTTATTGTTTCTTTTGGTGGCTGAGTAATACTCCATTGTATATATGTACCACATCTTTATCCATTAATCTTTAGATGGATATTTAGATTGTTTCCATGTCCTGCTGCTGCTAAGTTGCTTCAGTCGTGTCCGACTCTGTGCGACCCCATAAATGGCAGCCCATCAGGCTCCCGTGTCCCTGGGATTCTCCAGGCAAGAACACTGGAGTGGGTTGCCATTTCCTTCTCCAGTGCATGAAAGTGAAAAGTGAAAGTGAAATCGCTCAGTCGTGTCCGTCTCTTAGGGACCCCATGGACTACAGCCCACCAGGCTCCTAGCTATTGTAAATAGTGCTGCTATGAACATTGGGGTACATGTGTCCTTTTGAATTATGGTTTTCTCAAGGTATATGCCCAGTAGTGGGATTGCTGGGTCATGTGGTAGTTCTACTTTTAGTTTCTCTTAGGGACCCCATGGACTGCAGCCCACCAGGCTCCTAGCTATTGTAAATAGTGCTGCTATGAACATTGGGGTACATGTGTCCTTTTGAATTATGGTTTTCTCAAGGTATATGCCCAGTAGTGGGATTGCTGGGTCATGTGGTAGTTCTACTTTTAGTTTTTAAGGAACCTCCATATTGTTATCTACAGTGACTGTATCAATCTACATTTCCACCAGCAGTGCAAGAGGGTTCCCTTTTCTCCACACTCTGTCCAGCATTTTATTGTTTGTAGATTTTCTGATGATGGCCATTCTGACCAGTGTGAGGTGATACCTCATTGTAGTTTTGACTGGTAGTTTTCTATTAATTGGGCTTCCCTTTTGGCTCAGCTGGTAAAGAATCCACCTGCAATGTGCGTGACCTGGGTTCGATCCCTGGATTAGGAAGATACCCTGGAGAAGGGAAAAGCTACCCACTCCATTATTCTGGCCTGGAGAATTCCGTGGACTGTATAGATTTTGTACATTTTGAATAGAATTTATAAATTCCATGGACTGTAGATTTTTTGATGATGGCCATTCTGACCAGTTTGAGGTGATACCTCTTTGTAGTTTTGTATTTTTCTAATAATTAGTGATGTTGAGCATCTTTTCATGTGCCTCTGCCATCTGTATGTCTTCTTTGAAGAGATGCCTGTTTAGATCTTAGGCCCATTTTTTGCTTGGGTTGTTTGCTTTTTGTGTTGATCTCTATGTGTGTGCTCTATGCTGAGTTGCTTTAGTTGTGCCCATCTCTTTGCAACCCCATGGACTGTAGCCCACCAGGCTCCTCTGTCCATGGGATTCTCCAGGCAAGAACGCTGGAGTGGGTTTCCATGTCCTCCTCCAGGGGTCTTCCCAACCCAGGGTTCAAGCCCACGTCTCTTAAAAGTCTCCTGCGCTGGCAGGTGGCTTCTTTACCACTTGGGCCACCTGGGGAGCTTTTTCTGTATTGAGCTCCATGAGTTATTTGTATATTTTTGAGATTAATCCTTTGTCCGTTGCTTCATTTGCAAATATTTTCTCCCATTCTAAGGGTTGTGTTTTCCTCTTGTTTATGGTTTCCTTTGCTGTGCAAAATATTCTAAGTTTTGTTAGGTCCCATTTGTTTATTTTTGTTTTTTATTAGGAGGTAGGTCAAAAAAGATCTTGTTATAGTTTATGTCAGAGTGTTTTTCCTTGGTTTTCCTCTAAGAGTTATATAATATCTGTCTTACGCTTAGGTCTTTAATGCATTTTCAGTTTATTTTTGTGTATGGTGTTTGGTGATGTTCTACTTTCTTTTTTTTTTTTTTTTACATGTAACTGTCCAGCTTTCACAGAACCACTTACTGAAGAGTCTGTCTTTTCTCTATTGTACATTTTTGCCTCCTTTGTCATAGATTAGGTGACCATAGGTGATAGGTGCCTGGGTTTATCTCTGGGCTTTTTATCCTGTGCCATTAGTCTACATTTCTGTTTTTGTGCCAATACCATACTGTCTTGCTTACTGTAGCTTTTTACTATAGTTCAGAATTGGGGAGCCTGGTTCCTCTGCCTCTGTGTTTCTTTTTCAAGATTGCTTTGGCTATTTGGTGTCTTGTATTTCCATTAAAAACTGTAAGAATTTTTCTTCTAATTCTATGAAGAATGCCTTTAGCGATTTAATAGGGATTGCATTGAATCTAAAGATTGCTTTGAGTAGTACATTCATTTTGACAGTGTTGATTCTTCCAATCCAAGAACATGGTATATTTGTCCATCTGTTTGTGTCATTTTTTATTTCTTTCACCAGTGTTTTATAGTTTTCTTGAGTGTAGTTCTTTTGCTTCCCTAGATACATTTATTCCTAAATATTTTATTCTTTTTGTTGCAGTGGTGAATGGAATTGTTTCCTTAATTTCTGTTTCTGATCTTCCATTGTTATTGTATAGGAACACAAGACATTTCTGTGCATTAATTTTGTATCCTGCAACTTTACTAAATTCATAGATTAGTTCTAGTAGTTTTCTAGTGGCATCTTTAGGATTGTCTATGTACAGTATCATGTCATCTGCAAATAGTAACAGTTTAATTTCTAATTTTCCAGTTTATATTCATTTTATTTCTGTTTCTTCTCTGATTGCCATGACTAGGACTCCTAAAACTATGTTGGATATGAGTGGCAAGAGTGGACATCCTTGTCTTATTCCTGATCCTAGTGGAAATGCCTTCAGTTTTTCACCACTGAGAATGATGTTTACTGTGGGTTTGTCATATATGGCCTTTATTATGTTGAGGTAGATTCCCTCTGTGCCCACTTTCTGGAGAGTTTTTAATCATAAATGTGTATTGAATTTTGTCAGAAGTTTTTCCTGCATCTGTTGAGAAGATTGTTCTTTTATCTCTAATTTGTTAATATGGTGTTAACATTGAGTGCTTTGTGTACACTGAAGAATCCTTGCATTCCTGGGATAGATGTCACTTGATCATGGTGTATGATCCTTTTAATGTGCTCTTGGATTCTGTCTGCTAATATTTTGTTGAGGATTTTTATATCTTATGTTCATCAGTGATACTGGTCTGTAATTTTCTTTTTTCGTGATATCTTTGTCTGGTTTTGGTGTCTGGCTAACGGTGGCCTCACAGAATGAATTTGAGAGTGTTCCTCCCTCTGTAATTTTTTGGCAGAGTTTGAGAAGGATTGGTGTTAGCTCTTAAAATGTTTGATAGAATTTACCTGTGAAGCCATCTGGTCCTGGACTGTTGTTTCTTAGAAGAATTTTAATTATAGTTTCAGTTTCATTACTTGTGATTGATATCCTCACATTTTCTAATTCTTCCTGGTTTAGTCTTGAAAAGTTGTACCTTTCCATCAATTTGTCGGTTTCTTCCAGGTTGTCCGTTTTATTGGCATATAGTGGCTTGCAGTAGTCTCTGATGATCCTTTGTTTTTCTGCAGTGTCGGTTGTACTTTCTTTTTCATTTCTAATTTCATTGATTTGAGTCCTCTCCCTTTTTTTCTTGATAGTTTGGCTAAAAGTTTATCAATTTTGTTTATCTTCTCTAAGGACCGACTTTGAGTTTTTTTGATCTTTGCTCTTGTTTTCTACGTTTCTGTTTGTTTCTGCTCTGATCATTATGATTTCTTCTACTGACTGGGTTTTATCTGTTCATCTTTTTCTGGTTGCTTTAGGTGTAAGGCTAGATTGTTTATTTGAGATGTTTCTTGAAGTGAGATTGAGTTGCTATAAAATTCCCTTTTATAACTGCTTTGCTGTACCCCGTAGGTTTGAGTCATTGTGTTTTTGTTGTCACTTTTTTTCTATGTAGTCTTTTTATTTCCTCTTTAATTTCTTCAATGATCTTTTAGTTATTTAATGGTGTGTGTTTTTTTGCCATGTGTTTGTGATTTTTTAATAGGTTTCTTTTTTCCTGTAATTGATTTCTAATCTCGTAATGTTATAGAAATGATACTTGATGAAATTTCAATTTTCTTAAACTTTCTAAGGCTTGATTTGTGACCCAGTATGTGATCTATGCTAGAGAATGTTCTGTATGCACTGGAGAAAAAAAGTGTATTCTGCTGTTTTTGGGTGAAATGTCCTATAAATATCAGTTAAATCTATTTGGTCTATTGTGTCATTTAAAGCTTGTGTTTTCTGTTTTGTTTTCTCCTTCTAGGTGATCTTTCCATGTATTTTCTGTCCACTAATGTAAGTGGGGTGTTAAAGTCCCCGACTATTAATGTGTTACTGTCAATTTCCCCTTTTATGTAGCAGCATTTGCCTTGTATATTAAGGTGCTCCTATGTTTGGTGCATAAATATTTATAATTGTTGTATATTCTTGGATTGATCCCTCGATCATTATGTGGTGTCCTTCCTTATCTCTAGTAACAGTCTTTACTTGGTAAAGTCTTTTTTATCTGGTACAAGTATTGCTACTCCAGCTTTCTTCTGATTTCGATTTGCATGGTATATCTATTTCTCTCCCCTCACTTTCAGGTTGTATGTGTCCCTAGATCTGAAGTGGGTCTCTTGTCTATATACAGGACTTGTTTTTGTATCCATTCAGCCAGTCTATGTGTTTTGGTTGGAGCATTTAGTTCATTTACATTTAAGATAATTATCGATATGTATGTTCCAACAGCCATTTTCTTAATTGTTTTGGGTTTGTTTTTGAGGGTCTTTTTCTTCTCTGTGTTTCCCACCTAGAGAAGCTCCTTTAGCATTTATTGTAAAGCTGGTTTGGTGGTGCTGAATTCTCTTAGCTTTTTCTTATCTGTAAAGCTTTTGATATCTCTGTTGAATGAGATCCTTTCCATTTGCTATCAATATCTACATTCTCAGGATGTCTACTTTGCAAAGTGAAGTCTATTTAGTTCTCAAGTAAAGATAAAAATGCATCATAAATAGTGAAAGCAAGCAACCAGTTTTACATCTGATTCTGAAGTGCAGTTACTTTGGGCAGTTACTCCTGAAGCCATGTTGAGAAATGGCATCTGTGAGTGAGAGACAAAACTGAAATATCATGTTTTCATACAATCTAGCAAGCTATGTTCTTCAGCAAATGAAGGAAACTGTGTTGTTTATATTTTGAAGTTCAGAATATCTTCTACTTAGGCTGTCCTGAAACCAACAACTTCAACTAAAATTTAGTTAATAGGTATCTTTTAAAATTCCAGTTGTATTCTAATGTTAATACTCTTGTCTTAAAGCTGAACATTGTGAAGTGTTGCCTTATTCCCTAAATTTTAAAGAAATATATGTGAAACAACCCATTTTAAAAGTTGAAGCTGCTTTCTTTTCCAGTGGTTTAGAGGGGAGAGGATCATGGTAACATGTAGGTGGAAAGTATAATATTCTGACTGTGTGTGCATGCTGTCACTTCAGTTGTGTATGACTCTTAGCACCACTATGGACTGTAGCCTGCCAGGCAGCTCTGTCTGTGGGATTTTCTAGGCAAGAACACTGGAGTTGGTGCCATTCCCTTCTCCAGGGGATCTTCCCAACCCAGGGATTGAACCCAGGTCTTCTGCATTGCAGACTGACTCTTTACCTCTGATATATGTTAGAATAAATGTCTAATTATAACACTTCCCTATTCAATGTATGCTCTATCTGTAAAACTGCTTCTCCTCTCCCTTCTTTCTCTCTCCAAAAGTAACCTTAGGAAAATTTACTTGAGTTGCCATCTGACTTTTCAACAATCTGTATTCTGTTTGGATACCCTGCTTAGATTCTGTCTGACTTACAAAGATAACAGTGATGATATGGATTGGTCTGAAAGACCAAAAGTACAGCATTGATGTTCCATTCTTAAATATGGACAACATGATGCTTTTTTTTTTTTTTTTAAAATTTTGACAGTCATTATCTCTTATAGTCTGTTCACTGTTTTTATGCTTCCTGTTAATGGAGATTCCTGTACTATTAGCTTACTGTTTTTAGATTGTTCTCATCTCCCCTCCCTGTTGAAATAGTTTTGTTACAGGGAGGTGTTACTAAGAAAAAAAAGGCTGATCCTGAACATAGATAAAAAGACATATTGTGGTTTGTGACATCTACATGCCCACCTGGAGGAAAGGGAATTTAAGAGCCAAATAAAAAGAATAAAAATCTAAGTCAACTCAGAAACAAGATATGCCTATGTTGAAGTAGAGATTTAAGTTAGAAAGTTGATTGTTATAGCCCCCAGTTGTATATATTCTATCCGAAGGCACCATTTGGTTTAATAAAATACAGATCTCAAGTTCTCTTAACCTATCAGTTTCTTAAGACTTAATTATAAAGGTTAAGTTTTCAAAGGACAAAAACATTATTCATTTTTCTGTTCACGTCTTCCAGGTTTATCTTGCAGATTATGGACTTTCCTACAGATATTGTCCCAATGGGAACCACAAACAGTATCAGGAAAATCCTAAAAAAGGCCATAACGGGACAATAGAGTTTACCAGCTTGGATGCCCACAAGGGAGTAGGTAGGTTTCTTTTTTTTATTTCAGAATAATTAGAACAAAGTCTTAAGGCTCCATGAAATGACCTTTTCGCCTGGTCAGTTTGAAGAATGAGAACACTGGGGAGATTTTTATCAAAAGTAGTGAGTTCCTGTATGTCAACAAATATTCTTCTAACTGCGAGAAGAGATACACACTTTTGACAAGTGAAAAAAGAATAAAAGATGTCAAGTAAGCAAAATTTGATGCTCATTTGGAGCAGCCTAAAGTACTAGTTTGTTTACGTTAAACTGGAAAGTCAACAACTTAATTTTTATGCTTTAGAAACTTTCCGATTTGGTGCAGGTACACGTGTGAAGAATGATTCCTGTTTTTCATTGTGCTCTTATCAGAGCTTTAGAAGATACCATCTCAACAATAAGGAAGGCTTTCCTGAAACTATGAAGTGTTAACTTGTGGAAATCTCTCCTAGTCACCTTTCATATATCTTACTTATTTAAACTCACTTTGATGGTATTGGAAACACATTTGCAGGTAAATTACATACATAGTCCTTTTATTGGATATTGATTGTACTGCCTTGCATTCCAAGGCAGACTTAATTCAACAATTCCCTAATTAGTTAAAGTCATAACCTATGTCTTGTATTCATTTACCATTAATTAAACCTTAGCTGTTTATTACACTGCAGTCCAAATCCAATAGCCAACCCAGAAAGCCATGGAAAAGGAAGTAAGAGTTCAATATTGAAAATATATGGTGCGGAGTCCCCACTGATGGTTGCTTTGTTCACAATCAATATGGTCAATGCAACTGTACTTTCTTAGTTGCTCTGTCAGCAAGACAAAAAGTCAATTCTAATGTTATGCTAGTAAAAAAAAAAATGGTGACTTGAAAAACTTTGGCTTTCAAAATTATATTATTCATAAACTTTGTTTACAAAAGTATTTTCAAATATACTAAACCACATAAATGATTTTTAAACAGGTTCAAATGGACCACATTTTTACTAAAGGACAGACATTTGCACTTGTTAATGGCTGTTGAACTGTTACCCTAAACTGATACTTTCTAACAAGTTTTTGTTGGTGCAAACAACTGTATATTATTGCCTTTTCTATTAAAAGGACCATTGACCATGTAATGTAGAGGGTCTTGATCATTTTCGAGGGCAATTAAAACCCACTCTAGTTTAAGGTAGGCCACTGAAGAAGTGAAACAAGTGTGTCAGTTGTATACCTTCTTCCTTTCAGGAAGAATCATAGGTTAAATTTTGGGGATTGGAAATTCGCTCATATAACTCCTGATCAGAGTAAGAGAAATCACTGCATTTTTTTTTTCAAAGATAGTTTGGTTAAAAAAGTAATGATTTCACTCAGAAATTTAATAATATTGTATTATTTTTCACCATTAACATTATTAATGAATCAATGGCTTTTTAAAAAAGATATAAATAGGACATTGGCTTTAATATAGGGCTTCCCTGGTGACTCAGATGGTAATGAAATCCACCTGCAGTGCAGGAGACCTGGGTTCAATCCCTGGGTTGGGAAGATCCCCTGGAGAAGGGAGTGGCAACCCTCTCCAGTGTTCTTGCCTGGAAAACCCCATGGACAGAGGAGCCTGGTGGGCTATAGTCCATGGGGTCGCAGATTCAGACAAGACTGAGCGATTAAGCACAAGGAATGTAAAAGTCAAATGTTCACTGATAATGTTTTGTTTTGTCTTTTTATTTTAAACTTCTCAGTGAATTTTATTCTTCACTATTGCAAGATATATTAGTATGAAAGAATATTTAGAAACCTGAAAGTACTTTTTGATAGTAGTATAACTGTAAATTCATTGTACAGACTCTTAAGCATTGGTCCAATTACATTATTGACGATGTTAACCTATGATTGGGCCACTAAGTTCAACCAATAGCTCTAATACTGATGTGATTAGATTTTGACCATTATAAATATAATTGTGATTGTGGAATGGGAAAGTAGAGTTGATGGATGTTGGTCTGATCACTGCTGATCACTGTTTGGACTGTGGAAATTCTGAAAGTCCTCCTCCGTTAGTCCATAGTTTAGGTAAATATTTTCATTATGCTACCTTCATGAAAGATTTGAACAATGTTTTATTCTGTAGTGTATTTAAGTTTTTTGCTCCCTAAGTAATAATACGTGTTGATGAGCTGGGTAGATTTCACCATGCTGGGTCTTTGGAGAGAAGAATGAACTGACAATAGTAATAGAAAGATATGACCATTTGGGAAGGCTCCTCAGGTTGGAACCTCCACTACATATTTTTGGTATTTGCTGAAAAGTTATAAGCTGGAGTAAATATTCATTTTTACCACAGGTTTAAAAAGATTTCTATAAAAATTAAATTCCCTTAATGCATTAAAAATAGAGTATACAGTAAAGTTCTCACCACATCCATATTTACATATGTGAAAGTGAAGTCACTCAGTCGTGTCTGACTCTTCAGGACCCCGTGGACTGTAGCCTACTGGGCTCCTCCATCCATGGGATTCTGCAGGCAAGAATACTGGCGTGGCTGCCATTTCCTTCTCCAGAGGATCTTCCCGACCCAGGGATCGAACTTGGGTCTCCCGCATTGCAGGCAGACACTTTAACCTCTGAGCCACCAGGGAAGCCCGTGCATAGATATACATATATATGCATATACCTTCACATATATGTATACACATATATATACTTCCACATATAGATGCATAGATGTGCATGTACACACATTTGCTGGAATTTTAACATGCAGTTTAGTATGAAAACTGAAAGGTTTGGTATCCTCAAATATTTGAATACTATTCATTCCTAATGTTTTAGATTTAATTTTCCAAAATAAAACATTTCACTTTAGGATTTTATTAGAAATGAAGTAATCATTTAGTCCTATCTAGAAACTACTATAAACAAGGCCATAAATCCTGTAGGTAAATGCAGAAGGTCAGATTCATAAATATTAATGTGTTTACTTTCAGTATACATTATGTAGTTTAATCTCAGAAAAATCTTTTCTATACCAGTGCAGCTATGAGATCAAATAAATACTGAGACAGATAATGCAAGGGAAAACATAAAGAGCAAAACAAGTTATCACTAGGAAATAGAATCTCTAGTTGTCAGAGCATTTGTTATGTTTTAGGTTTATCTTGGCTTGATCAGGCCCTGGGAAATATCCAGCCTTCAGTGTAAGACTGACTTATGGATTAGACATTAAACAGATATATTGCTAACCTGGTCAGGCTGTCTGGTCTGTTACCTTTGTAGTGCTTATTCACAAACTGAAGCTAACTCTCATGTTTCTGTGGATTATTAATAGTTGGGTTTTCATAATGAAAGGATTTGTATAAGGTGCCAGTCATCAGTTTTACATAAGCATTTTTAGTTCAACTGTGTAAAAGGAGGGTAGCTTATATTACTATAAGTAAAAATATGAATAGAAATATATAAAGGTGAACGAACAGTTGGGTGAATGGATAGATAACTATTCCTGAGCTATTGTACATGTATATATCTGTATTTTTTCAAATTGCAATTATTCTTCTAAACTCAGTTCTCTTGCATGACCTGGAAGTGTTTTGTGAGTGGCTGAAGTGCTTCATTTAGTGTAAGATTAGAGTCATACATGTTGGGCTTATCTCATCTATTATTAATCTTTTATTCATAAAAACCAACATGTATAAACATTGACATATTTTGGGGCTTGTTGCCTGATAATTAAAGAGAATTATATCTGTGTCAAATACACTATTTTAAAATTTGTTGCATTCTTAGATATGTTAAAAAGCAATATTGGGATCAATGTGTGGTATGGATTTTTGTAGATTTTTCTGCTCACTGAGGCATGCAGTCAATACCTAATTTCTCTAGAGATATACTGCATTTAACATATTGAGCTTTTTTAAAGACTTCAGACCTGTGCATTGAGTGTATAATACCTGTTTTAATTCAACATCATTGATGACCATACAATGTGATATCTAAATTGCATTTTAAATGTCCATTTGTTTATATGATATATTCAGTATCAAGGAAAGAACTATATTGCATACTTTTAAATTTTTTTGCCAGTTGTTACAGTTTATGAAATCCAAGTCTTGTGTTATTTCCTGCATGGCTGCATTTCACTCTAATATGGCACTCCAACTTACAAAATATATGTGAGATAAACTGCGAATGTGTTTTCATGCTACCAAACTTGGGGAAATGACATGGTTTACACAATATTTAACTTCCTAAACAATAATTCAAGAAAGGGAACCCATTTTTCAATTATAAGATATTAAGGTACACCTTCAAGTTACTATTGAGTCTACTAGTAGTCAGAAAAACATACTGTTGATTTTTATTTTTAAGTAAATTTCACTGCTATAAATACTCCTTGGTTGATGTATAAATAAATTTTAATGAAGGCACTATTCCCTCTCTGTGGCATAACCCAATTTTGACATTTAGACAAGACTTTCAGAGTCTTGGCATAGATCTTAAACTGTTTGGTTGGGTTAAGAATACACATTGGCCAAATGTAAGATACCTTTGCTCTGTTGAATAACTTTTCCTGAGATCACACAGTAGTGTTTCATCAAAAACTAAGGCTTAGGATTTAAAAGGTACTGAAGAAATGAGAGACCTGATTTTATTTATTTGAAATGTGACACATTGCATTCTACTTTCCTAATATCCTAATTGCAGTAAATTGGAGCCACCTTAAAGTTCCCTAGCTCTTTATATATCTGAATTGGAAAAACTACTAAATAACATAGGTTAAAAAATAACATAGATTACTAGTTAGCAAAACAAGAGTAACCTTTAAATTTGTTCTGCAGATAGTCACGATTCACTTCTCAGGTGAGCATCTTACTCAGATGTTTTCTGCTTTCCTATTGTCATTTCTGAATATATAAACTAGTATTTTGAGCAGTTAAACCCTGTTTGCTTAAGGCAGAAGTTTTCAGGTTCATTTTATTATTTCCTACAAAAACTTGTTTTTCCTCCTACTTTATAATGTTACTCTATATAAGAAAAAAACTGTTGTCTATATAGAAAACATGTTAGGCAAATAATCAGATCCACTTGGGGATTAACACTGCTTTTTTCTTTTTCTCCCAATTCTTTGATTCCATCTGGTGAATCTCACCCAGATAATTTTACTGCAGTTTCTCTTCATAGTAAGGACCAGTTCTGCAGTGTGATTTATTTATTGTTTCTGTTCCAGCTTGGAAGGACCATTTAACACTTTATAAATTAATGTTTTAATTAGACAGTCTTTTTCATCAGAATGAAGTAGTTTTAAACAAATAGTTTGATGAAAGGTTGGTTGCATGAAAATTTTTGATAGTGCTGCGGCTTAGACCTCATGATCTGCTGCTTATTTCTTCCTTGCCAGTACACCTGTCTTTGGTCAGTATATCTTTTGGTGTTTTAAGTTAAAATGCCTGCTTCAAATACTGCCCTAACTGTAGAAGCAGTATATATAAGGTTGTCTAAATGATGTTAAAACTAACAAGGGAGGCAAAGTAATTGGCAGATTTGAGTGTTGGCTGTAGATTCTGAACGCTTTGGATTTCAGTGCAGAGCTCTGTGAATTTTTGCTCTGTGATACCGAGCAAGTTGTTTAACCTCTCTGAGGCTCTATTTTCTAATTTGTCAACAGGGTTAATGATACTTACCTCATGTTATTGTTAGGATGATTAAATAAGATACAAGCAGTTAGAGTGTCTGGCACAGTAGCAGCTTCATAAATCACATGGATTGTTTTTATTTTAATTATGTATTCTAGTGTCAGCTGTTTCTGGTATCTGCTTTCTAGGGAAATAGAATTTAATTCCCACTCCACCTGTGCATTTTTTTGGGGGGGTTTCTCTTGGCAATAATCTTTTAGAAATGTTGAGCAACTGAGAACACCACCATATTAAAAAGCAAAGTAAAAATTGGATGCTAAATTATATTTAGAAAGTGACATGAGAATGTAGAAGAAAAATAGTAATAACTAAATTTTCCTATATTTCTAAGCAGTAATGCCATAAGTAAAAGTATGACTTTACATATAGGAAATATACATGAAAATATGCTATTAATGATTATATTAACTATAAGTGCACCTGATAAACTTTATGTATTATAATAAATTATACAGAAATACAAATTATACAGAAATAAAAATATTCCATAACATATGTTTCAGCTTTCAAATTAAAAAATATTTTCATAGTTAGATATTGTCTTCAGCTGTGATCAACTCTTGTTTTTTAATTTTTAGCATTTTGTTGTCAGCTATAGAGGAAATAACAGAATAATACAGTAAATATCCAAATGTTCAATTCCTAGATTCAACACATATTATATTATCTATCTTTTGTTTAAAGTACATCTACATTAAATTTAGATATATGACCAATTTACTGTGTTAATTACATACCCACTCATAGATGCTAATATTGTCATCCAAAATATTTTAATTAATTTAACAAGTGTTAAAATTGCTCTTCTGTATGTAGTAGATGGAGAGATGACATAGTCGTTGGTACAGTCTTAGAGTTTAGATTCTCAAATAAACACATCACACTTTGCAGTTTGTTTCCCTGAGAGGGAGTTTCAGGGAGAGGTGTCTGCTTGGAAGCATTGTTAGTCCTTTCATCTCACTGTTCAATGGTGGGAAAGAGTTACTGTAGAATTTTTTCTTTAACATTACGTGTATATCTGTAGAACTTAGTGGAAACAGTGGTAAAACACTTACCTAACCATAGTTATTAAAGTATATATGTAGTCAAAGTAAATAAAAGTTTGAAAAGTGTGATGCCATAGTTTAGTTAGGTAAGACTGAACTATACTAGTGAAGCAGAGTTAATTCTCAAAGGGCTATTTCAAATGAAGACCAGTTTATGAAAGATTGGCTTCAGGAATCTAAATGATTTGTCATTACTTACAGCTTCATATCAGTTAATCCCTCAGTTGGAGGGTTGGGGGAAATGGCTGGAAATGTTCATTCTATTTTAATTCTGGTTGTTTTTCCTCAGAGGGTCTCTTGTGTGTAGCCTATATTGTCCAAACAGGTGCCAGAATATAATTTTTTGAAAATTAGAGGATGTGAATTTTTTTAAGTGGTAGTAATCAGAAATTGCCATAATGGAAAAGGGACTTGTGAACACATCTGTACANTTTTTTTTTTTTTTTAAATTTTGACAGTCATTATCTCTTATAGTCTGTTCACTGTTTTTATGCTTCCTGTTAATGGAGATTCCTGTACTATTAGCTTACTGTTTTTAGATTGTTCTCATCTCCCCTCCCTGTTGAAATAGTTTTGTTACAGGGAGGTGTTACTAAGAAAAAAAAGGCTGATCCTGAACATAGATAAAAAGACATATTGTGGTTTGTGACATCTACATGCCCACCTGGAGGAAAGGGAATTTAAGAGCCAAATAAAAAGAATAAAAATCTAAGTCAACTCAGAAACAAGATATGCCTATGTTGAAGTAGAGATTTAAGTTAGAAAGTTGATTGTTATAGCCCCCAGTTGTATATATTCTATCCGAAGGCACCATTTGGTTTAATAAAATACAGATCTCAAGTTCTCTTAACCTATCAGTTTCTTAAGACTTAATTATAAAGGTTAAGTTTTCAAAGGACAAAAACATTATTCATTTTTCTGTTCACGTCTTCCAGGTTTATCTTGCAGATTATGGACTTTCCTACAGATATTGTCCCAATGGGAACCACAAACAGTATCAGGAAAATCCTAAAAAAGGCCATAACGGGACAATAGAGTTTACCAGCTTGGATGCCCACAAGGGAGTAGGTAGGTTTCTTTTTTTTATTTCAGAATAATTAGAACAAAGTCTTAAGGCTCCATGAAATGACCTTTTCGCCTGGTCAGTTTGAAGAATGAGAACACTGGGGAGATTTTTATCAAAAGTAGTGAGTTCCTGTATGTCAACAAATATTCTTCTAACTGCGAGAAGAGATACACACTTTTGACAAGTGAAAAAAGAATAAAAGATGTCAAGTAAGCAAAATTTGATGCTCATTTGGAGCAGCCTAAAGTACTAGTTTGTTTACGTTAAACTGGAAAGTCAACAACTTAATTTTTATGCTTTAGAAACTTTCCGATTTGGTGCAGGTACACGTGTGAAGAATGATTCCTGTTTTTCATTGTGCTCTTATCAGAGCTTTAGAAGATACCATCTCAACAATAAGGAAGGCTTTCCTGAAACTATGAAGTGTTAACTTGTGGAAATCTCTCCTAGTCACCTTTCATATATCTTACTTATTTAAACTCACTTTGATGGTATTGGAAACACATTTGCAGGTAAATTACATACATAGTCCTTTTATTGGATATTGATTGTACTGCCTTGCATTCCAAGGCAGACTTAATTCAACAATTCCCTAATTAGTTAAAGTCATAACCTATGTCTTGTATTCATTTACCATTAATTAAACCTTAGCTGTTTATTACACTGCAGTCCAAATCCAATAGCCAACCCAGAAAGCCATGGAAAAGGAAGTAAGAGTTCAATATTGAAAATATATGGTGCGGAGTCCCCACTGATGGTTGCTTTGTTCACAATCAATATGGTCAATGCAACTGTACTTTCTTAGTTGCTCTGTCAGCAAGACAAAAAGTCAATTCTAATGTTATGCTAGTAAAAAAAAAATGGTGACTTGAAAAACTTTGGCTTTCAAAATTATATTATTCATAAACTTTGTTTACAAAAGTATTTTCAAATATACTAAACCACATAAATGATTTTTAAACAGGTTCAAATGGACCACATTTTTACTAAAGGACAGACATTTGCACTTGTTAATGGCTGTTGAACTGTTACCCTAANAAAAAAAAAATGGTGACTTGAAAAACTTTGGCTTTCAAAATTATATTATTCATAAACTTTGTTTACAAAAGTATTTTCAAATATACTAAACCACATAAATGATTTTTAAACAGGTTCAAATGGACCACATTTTTACTAAAGGACAGACATTTGCACTTGTTAATGGCTGTTGAACTGTTACCCTAAACTGATACTTTCTAACAAGTTTTTGTTGGTGCAAACAACTGTATATTATTGCCTTTTCTATTAAAAGGACCATTGACCATGTAATGTAGAGGGTCTTGATCATTTTCGAGGGCAATTAAAACCCACTCTAGTTTAAGGTAGGCCACTGAAGAAGTGAAACAAGTGTGTCAGTTGTATACCTTCTTCCTTTCAGGAAGAATCATAGGTTAAAAAACTGTATATTATTGCCTTTTCTATTAAAAGGACCATTGACCATGTAATGTAGAGGGTCTTGATCATTTTCGAGGGCAATTAAAACCCACTCTAGTTTAAGGTAGGCCACTGAAGAAGTGAAACAAGTGTGTCAGTTGTATACCTTCTTCCTTTCAGGAAGAATCATAGGTTAAATTTTGGGGATTGGAAATTCGCTCATATAACTCCTGATCAGAGTAAGAGAAATCACTGCATTTTTTTTTTCAAAGATAGTTTGGTTAAAAAAGTAATGATTTCACTCAGAAATTTAATAATATTGTATTATTTTTCACCATTAACATTATTAATGAATCAATGGCTTTTTAAAAAAGATATAAATAGGACATTGGCTTTAATATAGGGCTTCCCTGGTGACTCAGATGGTAATGAAATCCACCTGCAGTGCAGGAGACCTGGGTTCAATCCCTGGGTTGGGAAGATCCCCTGGAGAAGGGAGTGGCAACCCTCTCCAGTGTTCTTGCCTGGAAAACCCCATGGACAGAGGAGCCTGGTGGGCTATAGTCCATGGGGTCGCAGATTCAGACAAGACTGAGCGATTAAGCACAAGGAATGTAAAAGTCAAATGTTCACTGATAATGTTTTGTTTTGTCTTTTTATTTTAAACTTCTCAGTGAATTTTATTCTTCACTATTGCAAGATATATTAGTATGAAAGAATATTTAGAAACCTGAAAGTACTTTTTGATAGTAGTATAACTGTAAATTCATTGTACAGACTCTTAAGCATTGGTCCAATTACATTATTGACGATGTTAACCTATGATTGGGCCACTAAGTTCAACCAATAGCTCTAATACTGATGTGATTAGATTTTGACCATTATAAATATAATTGTGATTGTGGAATGGGAAAGTAGAAGTACTTTTTGATAGTAGTATAACTGTAAATTCATTGTACAGACTCTTAAGCATTGGTCCAATTACATTATTGACGATGTTAACCTATGATTGGGCCACTAAGTTCAACCAATAGCTCTAATACTGATGTGATTAGATTTTGACCATTATAAATATAACTGTGATTATGGAATGGGAAAGTAGAGTTGATGGATGTTGGTCTGATCACTGCTGATCACTGTTTGGACTGTGGAAATTCTGAAAGTCCTCCTCCGTTAGTCCATAGTTTAGGTAAATATTTTCATTATGCTGCCTTCATGAAAGATTTGAACAATGTTTTATTCTGTAGTGTATTTAAGTTTTTTGCTCCCTAAGTAATAATACGTGTTGATGAGCTGGGTAGATTTCACCATGCTGGGTCTTTGGAGAGAAGAATGAACTGACAATAGTAATAGAAAGATATGACCATTTGGGAAGGCTCCTCAGGTTGGAACCTCCACTACATATTTTCGGTATTTGCTGAAAAGTTATAAGCTGGAGTAAATATTCATTTTTACCACAGGTTTAAAAAGATTTCTATAAAAATTAAATTCCCTTAATGCATTAAAAATAGAGTATACAGTAAAGTTCTCACCACATCCATATTTACATATGTGAAAGTGAAGTCACTCAGTCGTGTCTGACTCTTCAGGACCCCGTGGACTGTAGCCTACCGGGCTCCTCCATCCATGGGATTCTGCAGGCAAGAATACTGGAGTGGCTGCCATTTCCTTCTCCAGAGGATCTTCCCGACCCAGGGATCGAACCTGGGTCTCNCCATATTTACATATGTGAAAGTGAAGTCACTCAGTCGTGTCTGACTCTTCAGGACCCCGTGGACTGTAGCCTACTGGGCTCCTCCATCCATGGGATTCTGCAGGCAAGAATACTGGAGTGGCTGCCATTTCCTTCTCCAGAGGATCTTCCCGACCCAGGGATCGAACTTGGGTCTCCCGCATTGCAGGCAGACACTTTAACCTCTGAGCCACCAGGGAAGCCCGTGCATAGATATACATATATATGCATATACCTTCACATATATGTATACACATATATATACTTCCACATATAGATGCATAGATGTGCATGTACACACATTTGCTGGAATTTTAACATGCAGTTTAGTATGAAAACTGAAAGGTTTGGTATCCTCAAATATTTGAATACTATTCATTCCTAATGTTTTAGATTTAATTTTCCAAAATAAAACATTTCACTTTAGGATTTTATTAGAAATGAAGTAATCATTTAGTCCTATCTAGAAACTACTATAAACAAGGCCATAAATCCTGTAGGTAAATGCAGAAGGTCAGATTCATAAATATTAATGTGTTTACTTTCAGTATACATTATGTAGTTTAATCTCAGAAAAATCTTTTCTATACCAGTGCAGCTATGAGATCAAATAAATACTGAGACAGATAATGCAAGGGAAAACATAAAGAGCAAAACAAGTTATCACTAGGAAATAGAATCTCTAGTTGTCAGAGCATTTGTTATGTTTTAGGTTTATCTTGGCTTGATCAGGCCCTGGGAAATATCCAGCCTTCAGTGTAAGACTGACTTATGGATTAGACATTAAACAGATATATTGCTAACCTGGTCAGGCTGTCTGGTCTGTTACCTTTGTAGTGGTTATTCACAAACTGAAGCTAACTCTCACGTTTCTGTGGATTATTAATAGTTGGGTTTTCATAATGAAAGGATTTGTATAAGGTGCCAGTCATCAGTTTTACATAAGCATTTTTAGTTCAACTGTGTAAAAGGAGGGTAGCTTATATTACTATAAGTAAAAATATGAATAGAAATATATAAAGGTGAACGAACAGTTGGGTGAATGGATAGATAACTATTCCTGAGCTATTGTACATGTATATATCTGTATTTTTTCAAATTGCAATTATTCTTCTAAACTCAGTTCTCTTGCATGACCTGGAAGTGTTTTGTGAGTGGCTGAAGTGCTTCATTTAGTGTAAGATTAGAGTCATACATGTTGGGCTTATCTCATCTATTATTAATCTTTTATTCATAAAAACCAACATGTATAAACATTGACATATTTTGGGGCTTGTTGCCTGATAATTAAAGAGAATTATATCTGTGTCAAATACACTATTTTAAAATTTGTTGCATTCTTAGATATGTTAAAAAGCAATATTGGGATCAATGTGTGGTATGGATTTTTGTAGATTTTTCTGCTCACTGAGGCATGCAGTCAATACCTAATTTCTCTAGAGATATACTGCATTTAACATATTGAGCTTTTTTAAAGACTTCAGACCTGTGCATTGAGTGTATAATACCTGTTTTAATTCAACATCATTGATGACCATACAATGTGATATCTAAATTGCATTTTAAATGTCCATTTGTTTATATGATATATTCAGTATCAAGGAAAGAACTATATTGCATACTTTTAAATTTTTTTGCCAGTTGTTACAGTTTATGAAATCCAAGTCTTGTGTTATTTCCTGCATGGCTGCATTTCACTCTAATATGGCACTCCAACTTACAAAATATATGTGAGATAAACTGCGAATGTGTTTTCATGCTACCAAACTTGGGGAAATGACATGGTTTACACAATATTTAACTTCCTAAACAATAATTCAAGAAAGGGAACCCATTTTTCAATTATAAGATATTAAGGTACACCTTCAAGTTACTATTGAGTCTACTAGTAGTCAGAAAAACATACTGTTGATTTTTATTTTTAAGTAAATTTCACTGCTATAAATACTCCTTGGTTGATGTATAAATAAATTTTAATGAAGGCACTATTCCCTCTCTGTGGCATAACCCAATTCTGACATTTAGACAAGACTTTCAGAGTCTTGGCATAGATCTTAAACTGTTTGGTTGGGTTAAGAATACACATTGGCCAAATGTAAGATACCTTTGCTCTGTTGAATAACTTTTCCTGAGATCACACAGTAGTGTTTCATCAAAAACTAAGGCTTAGGATTTAAAAGGTACTGAAGAAATGAGAGACCTGATTTTATTTATTTGAAATGTGACACATTGCATTCTACTTTCCTAATATCCTAATTGCAGTAAATTGGAGCCACCTTAAAGTTCCCTAGCTCTTTATATATCTGAATTGGAAAAACTACTAAATAACATAGGTTAAAAAATAACATAGATTACTAGTTAGCAAAACAAGAGTAACCTTTAAATTTGTTCTGCAGATAGTCACGATTCACTTCTCAGGTGAGCATCTTACTCAGATGTTTTCTGCTTTCCTATTGTCATTTCTGAATATATAAACTAGTATTTTGAGCAGTTAAACCCTGTTTGCTTAAGGCAGAAGTTTTCAGGTTCATTTTATTATTTCCTACAAAAACTTGTTTTTCCTCCTACTTTATAATGTTACTCTATATAAGAAAAAAACTGTTGTCTATATAGAAAACATGTTAGGCAAATAATCAGATCCACTTGGGGATTAACACTGCTTTTTTCTTTTTCTCCCAATTCTTTGATTCCATCTGGTGAATCTCACCCAGATAATTTTACTGCAGTTTCTCTTCATAGTAAGGACCAGTTCTGCAGTGTGATTTATTTGTTGTTTCTGTTCCAGCTTGGAAGGACCATTTAACACTTTATAAATTAATGTTTTAATTAGACAGTCTTTTTCATCAGAATGAAGTAGTTTTAAACAAATAGTTTGATGAAAGGTTGGTTGCATGAAAATTTTTGATAGTGCTGCGGCTTAGACCTCATGATCTGCTGCTTATTTCTTCCTTGCCAGTACACCTGTCTTTGGTCAGTATATCTTTTGGTGTTTTAAGTTAAAATGCCTGCTTCAAATACTGCCCTAACTGTAGAAGCAGTATATATAAGGTTGTCTAAATGATGTTAAAACTAACAAGGGAGGCAAAGTAATTGGCAGATTTGAGTGTTGGCTGTAGATTCTGAACGCTTTGGATTTCAGTGCAGAGCTCTGTGAATTTTTGCTCTGTGATACCGAGCAAGTTGTTTAACCTCTCTGAGGCTCTATTTTCTAATTTGTCAACAGGGTTAATGATACTTACCTCATGTTATTGTTAGGATGATTAAATAAGATACAAGCAGTTAGAGTGTCTGGCACAGTAGCAGCTTCATAAATCACATGGATTGTTTTTATTTTAATTATGTATTCTAGTGTCAGCTGTTTCTGGTATCTGCTTTCTAGGGAAATAGAATTCAATTCCCACTCCACCTGTGCATTTTTTTGGGGGGGTTTCTCTTGGCAATAATCTTTTAGAAATGTTGAGCAACTGAGAACACCACCATATTAAAAAGCAAAGTAAAAATTGGATGCTAAATTATATTTAGAAAGTGACATGAGAATGTAGAAGAAAAATAGTAATAACTAAATTTTCCTATATTTCTAAGCAGTAATGCCATAAGTAAAAGTATGACTTTACATATAGGAAATATACATGAAAATATGCTATTAATGATTATATTAACTATAAGTGCACCTGATAAACTTTATGTATTATAATAAATTATACAGAAATACAAATTATACAGAAATAAAAATATTCCATAACATATGTTTCAGCTTTCAAATTAAAAAATATTTTCATAGTTAGATATTGTCTTCAGCTGTGATCAACTCTTGTTTTTTAATTTTTAGCATTTTGTTGTCAGCTATAGAGGAAATAACAGAATAATACAGTAAATATCCAAATGTTCAATTCCTAGATTCAACACATATTATATTATCTATCTTTTGTTTAAAGTACATCTACATTAAATTTAGATATATGACCAATTTACTGTGTTAATTACATACCCACTCATAGATGCTAATATTGTCATCCAAAATATTTTAATTAATTTAACAAGTGTTAAAATTGCTCTTCTGTATGTAGTAGATGGAGAGATGACATAGTCGTTGGTACAGTCTTAGAGTTTAGATTCTCAAATAAACACATCACACTTTGCAGTTTGTTTCCCTGAGAGGGAGTTTCAGGGAGAGGTGTCTGCTTGGAAGCATTGTTAGTCCTTTCATCTCACTGTTCAATGGTGGGAAAAAGTTACTGTAGAATTTTTTCTTTAACATTACGTGTATATCTGTAGAACTTAGTGGAAACAGTGGTAAAACACTTACCTAACCATAGTTATTAAAGTATATATGTAGTCAAAGTAAATAAAAGTTTGAAAAGTGTGATGCCATAGTTTAGTTAGGTAAGACTGAACCATACTAGTGAAGCAGAGTTAATTCTCAAAGGGCTATTTCAAATGAAGACCAGTTTATGAAAGATTGGCTTCAGGAATCTAAATGATTTGTCATTACTTACAGCTTCATATCAGTTAATCCCTCAGTTGGAGGGTTGGGGGAAATGGCTGGAAATGTTCATTCTATTTTAATTCTGGTTGTTTTTCCTCAGAGGGTCTCTTGTGTGTAGCCTATATTGTCCAAACAGGTGCCAGAATATAATTTTTTGAAAATTAGAGGATGTGAATTTTTTTAAGTGGTAGTAATCAGAAATTGCCATAATGGAAAAGGGACTTGTGAACACATCTGTACAAATGGAACCATTCCATTATTAATGGGAGATTTATTACTGAAGAAATCACTGCAAAACAGCATGGTAGAGATTGTGTTTTTATTTTAATAGGGGAGCCAAGTCTTGCATTAGGACATTGTTGAAGCTGTGCAGAAAGGAAATGATACCCATGGGACTGTTGCATTCTACTCAATTGAAGGGCCTTTAATAATCCAGTACTCTAATAGCAGTTAAGATAGAGTATGTGTGAGAGCTAATCTTGTCTTCTGCTTTTATAATAACTTATGTATGGTGACCAAAAGTAGTTATGGTGTGCTAGCAACATTGTTCTTAGTAGATGACTTTTAAAATTAAAAACTGAGCTTACTGAGTGACTTTTCAGAGTATATTTAATGAAAGATAATAAAACAGGATACCTGTTTACAGCAGGTTTAGCAGCCATGAATTACACTTAGGAGATTTTATATCCCTACACAGGTGAACATTCAAGTCATGGTAGAAATCTAAGCCAATAAAACAATTACTATATTGTTTTATAATAATTTGGAATGGTTATAAACATGAGTTTATTTTGTGGGACTTTGTTAGTGTTTTGATCATTATTTCAGAAATATTTTTTTACATTTTGATGTTTTACTCGATTTCATTGTCCTTCTTTTGAAATCAGCTACTTAAAAAAAACACATAAAATTATCATGAAATTAGTCTGTCATTTAGTAATTTTACATAAATGATATTTACAGTGACCTCAGTGTATTCTTTTACTGTGTTTTTTAATGAAAAGCCATCTTATATTAAATTCTGGAAGCCTCTATTTTGCTTTAAAATCTACTTCCCACCATCTCCACCTTCACCCTTCATGCACTCTATTGCTTTACCTTTTTTTTTTTTTCCAGGATGTTTGACCAGAATTGCACCATAGCACTGCTTATATCTAAAATCATATTTGTAAAATTCTAGATCCGTGTACCCACAAAACAGAAGGCATTTTTTCCTGTACTGTCATTTAATTGAAAAGTTTTAAGAAAGACTTTTAATACTGCACACTAGATGGCAGTTTTGTCATATTCTTCCAATTTCAAAGGCTACTAGTATGAGTGGAACAGGAAAGGCCATCAATGTTTAGTCTGTACTCGAAGGGTCTCTGCATGACCAATGCAGACCCCATGGACTTCCTGGAACATATGTTAGCAATTTAGCTGCAGACATTTATTTCTTTGTTTTACTGCTTGGCTCTTTGAGAAAGTGTTGGTGCCAGGTTATGGGTTGTCTGGATCATGTCAGAGGCCATGGAGATCAAGTTCATGTGACAGGCCAGACTAAGGAAGGATGAAGTTGGAGGAGGTGAGGAAACTGACCCTTACTTTCAACAGCAACAAGTCACTGCCTGTCTGTGGACTGGGGCCAAATGCCTGGGCGTTTAAGCTTTTCTCCAGCTGAACAAACAAAACACATCGCCCATTTGGCTTTTTCATATTTCATCAGTGGTAGTTCATTCAGTGATTTCTCTGTTTCTCAAAACTTGCTTATCCCTCATCTTTCTGTCTTAATGCTTATTCCTATAGCCCTGTCCAGACGAAGTGACCTTGAGATCCTCGGCTACTGCCTGCTGCGGTGGTTATGTGGGAGACTGCCCTGGGAAAGGAGCCTGCAGGACCCTGTAGCTGTCCAGGCTGCGAAAACAAAGTACATATTTTCAAGTATTCCATCATTTACAGCACCAGGGCTGAAAGGATACACTAAAGCAAGTTAATATCCCAGAAAAGACTGCCACTCAACTAACATGATAGACAAAACAAATTTCTTAAATTTGAAAAATATTTTTAAAAAACCAAACAGCTTATAGACATACATTCCGTTAAGCTAACACCTATGAAATCACATGTATTGAGTTGTAATGCAAAATATAAAGTGAAATATTTGTTGCTTCACAGGGTGTTTTCCAAAGCTTAGATTCTAGGTGGTGGTATTTTCAAGGAAGAGTATTTTCAAATTATCATTGTACAAGTACATGGAGTTAGTGTGAGCTTGGTAGCTTGGTGTGATTAATATTAACTGTGCAAAGCAACAGTGTGAAGTGGGACAAACAAGACTTATGTTTTTAAGTGAAAAGAACATACTTCTTTTTAATCCTGTGTTTTGGAAGGGAGAATGTTCTGTTTTTTAAGGAAGAAACAAACAAAATTTGTATATGAGATGTTTATCCAAGAGATAATTTTGCAGCAACATAAACATTTATAATATTCCACATTCAATTTTTATCACCTAAACTCTATTAGCATGAGAATTAGGTTAGACTAAGAGCAGAATGGGTTACTCTTTTACTGTTTTTCTCACTTTTTTCTTAGGCCTTTTGATCAGGCCTAAGAAAAAGTCAATTGCTTATAACACAGCATAGTCCATTTTTCATTATGTTTCAAGATATTCTCAATAGTAGTTATGTACAGATATAATATCACAATTGGAGAAAGCTGCTGTATTTTAAATAAGACAAGTCACAACAGAAGTTTACAGAAGGGGTGACTAATCTGTAGAAATCAGTCTTTCAAATTCAGTGTGACATCAGTTCTTAACAGAGAGGGAAGCTAACCCACAGATAGGGAGTAGTACAGATTACATTTGTAAATACTGACATATATTGTAAGATATATCTCTCTACTTCAGTCTTGATCATTCTAGTCCCTTACCCCAACGAACACGTTTGTATGTCAGCGTTAGAACGATCTCATCAGTTATTTACTGCAGTGACTGATGTGTCCATCTAACCCTCAGGTGACTAATGCTCCTCAATATATGAGTCAGGGTCAAAGCACAGTAATGGGCACATGTAAGCAGTCTTGGTTTCCAATTTCTCACCTCAGTTTATCTAATTTAAAGAAAATGCTTTATTTAAAAAACTAGCATATTAATTCTAATGATAATATATATGTTTTTCTTTTCACAAGACTTACAGATATTCACAGACTTACAGATATTTGTTTTGGTCTTTTATCAATATGCATGTATAGATGTGTTCAGTGCAGATCTCTTTAATGAATATGGCTGCATGTATATATTTGAAGGTAATAGGGTATCATGCAAATAATAAAACATAATACTAATAAACATAATCCCCATTTATATTTTTAGATCCCTTGCCTGTGTTAATATATTTATTTTGGCCTGATTAATAGCATAAACCTATTGACCAGTAAAGCTAGTATTATGAAGTTTATAATTAAGGCATATATATGTATATTAATAAGATATATATTCAATTTTGATATAAATTGTTCAGACTTCTTATATAGTACATAATCATAATTTATTCAACTTGCTGAGAAGGCATAACACTGAATTTCCCAATAAGGGCAGGCTTGCATATTCAACCATATTACTGTATCTCCCTTCCGTCCTTTATGTTCCTGACATCAGGTAATATTAGATCAGTACATTTACTGTTGCAGTTGTGCCTATGCCTGAGTTTGTGAATCATTCATATCAGTAATTTTAGTTGAGTGTTTATATATTTGTGGCTGAAGCAACTTAAGAGATTTGTACTTGTTCAGTCTAAAACACTGAAAAATCTTAGAATAATGGGTTTTGGAGGAGCTATTTCTTCTTAATCTGTTTAATCTTGTGCTTCGTTGCTCAGTTCTGTGTTCAATTCTTTGTGACCCTGCAAAGATTGTAGGCCACCAGGCTCCCCTGTCCATGGGGATTCTCCAGGCAAGAATACTGAACTGGGTTGCCATGCCCTCCTCCAGGGTATCTTCCCAACCCAGAGACTGAACCCAGGTCTCCCACACTGCAGATGGATTCTTTACCGTCTGAGCCACCAGGGATAGCATAGCATAAAACTGCCCAGTGAAGAACAATATACATAAAAAGGAAATAATTTACCCCTTCCCAGTGGTAAATGCAGGAGGAAAAATATCTTGAAAATCCAGGCAAAATTTTTTCACATATCTTTTTCTTGAGGTTTTTAAAAAAAAAAAAATGTATCCCTACTTCTACATTTGCATATACAGACCTTGTATTAAAGCATTTATACTGCATTTCTATGTTTAGTTTCTAGGTGATTGATATAAAATTGATCAGTGAGATTTAGGGATTTCCCCTGTCCACGTCCCTCTTATCCTGTACAGGTGGGTAGGAAAAAAAAGTATGGAAAGTCACCCTATTAGTGACCCATCAACAAGTTTTGTTTTCTGATCAAACCAGCATGTCACAGGATTGCAAACAAATTCACTGTGCCTTACTCTCCTTTGTTTCAGTCTGTTGGATGAGCTCCCTGAGTCGGTACTTCGATGGGCTCCTTCCGGAAGCAGCTGCCGTGAGTCAAATGATAACTTATATCTCCCCCTGTAGGATTTCCAGGTCACTGCACGTGTCAGTCTTGTCACTTTGCCTGCACCCAATCCCCTTCCCACAGTGGTGGGAAGAAACCCCCCAGGGTTCCAAATAGGTTGCTAGAGAAGAGAACTTTTAGTTCCTGTTTTCATTGGGACACAAGAATGCTGCAAGAACTTGCTCAGGGAGTGTTCTCTCCTTTGCTGATGGCACTGCTTTCTTTCAGATGTATGTTTGGGGAATTGTGCACAAGTTCAGTGGTCTGGTATTTCTAGAGTGGACTTTCTGGTTTTGTTTCCCTGAAGATAAAGTTGATCTAAGGAAAGACTGCTTTCAATTAATAATTTAAAAAAGCAAACTATTAATCATTTGAATGCTGTTTAGACCTGGATTATAGTCTGACCCAGCAACCCGAAAAAAATTTTTTTTTTTGGTTTGGCAAGGCATGTGACCTGGGGATTCAGAGTATATTTCATTAAACGGGTTTCTCTTTCATGTTAGTATAGACTGTTTCGGAATTCTTTAATTGGTAGCGCTGTCAGTAAAAATAGCAAGGCCATTCAGAATTATCCAAGTGCTGCATGGCACATTGTTCAGCCCCAATTTAACAGCCAAGTTAGATTGCCTCACAGAACAGAGCCTGCTTCTGCCGTCCAGTTTGCCTTCTTTCCGAGACAATAAGCAGAGTGAATCTTGATCTCTATTTGTATCGGGCAATTTCAGTTAGCTTTTAGCTGACTTATGAAAGCAAATATGTACACTGACTGTCTAGAGAAGGTCAAATAGTATCAGTTTCCACATGAGAGTTTGAAAGTAGAGTTAAATCATTTTAAACTTATACTTACAGCCCTTCTTTGACCAGAAACCAGAATTTTAATTTCCATAGGAAACAAACCAGTCGTGCTTTCCCACTTCCCTTTCCCAAGTCCTGTAAGTCTGCCCCATGTGAGTCTTGCTGCTTCTTCACTCTCTGTAGTCCCTTTCCTTCTGTTGGAGCAAGGCAAATGGGACAGTAGTATTCTCATTGGTGGGGATGGGCTGCAAGATGAAAGCTTTTTGTTTATGTAACTTCACTGAGTAACTCAGTCAATATGCCAATATTCATTTTTGGCTAATATTCTTATTTGCATTTTTACCAAATCGTGCAGCTTTCATTTTACTCAATAAGGCAGCAAAATGAGAGATGAAATGTCAAAAAAATTTTTTAATTGTGTATCTGTCTTTTATTGTCCCTCCTGCCTAAAAAATAAACTGTTGAGTTTAGGATTAGAAAAGAAAGCCCAGGTGACCTGGATCATACACAATAAATGCCTATGGACCAGTGTGTGTTCTGGGACACTGCTGTTGCTAGAGATGAGATTTGAACGATGAGAAATGGGAGGAGGAGTGCCAGGCTCCTCTTTTTCAGTACAAACCATTTGTTTGAGTCTATACTGTTATTTTATAAAATGCAGATTTCTATTTTTAAAGTGCAAAATGTTGAAACGTTATGATTAACTGAAAGTCTCAAGTTGTTTGTGCTTAGGAGAGTGGGTATTACTAGCATGAGAATTAATCTGATTTACAAAAGATTTGCTACTAATTTTACGATATAAAACAGCTGAGAAGTTTGCAGAATGCCTGTCCCACTCAGTGAAATAATAATAGTTTCAAAAGTTTCTGTCTCTTGAAATGATAGTAATGATACTTAATATTTCACTAGCTTAAAAAGCAGATGATTCAAGAATATCATAATTTCATACTACTCAAAGCATTTTGTTTTATAGCTCTGGAAATTTGCTAGTAAATTAAAAGGTGTACCTAATATAATAAATCTAGATCTTGAAACGCTAACATTTAAAACCAGTACTATATCACAAACGTCTGAGCATCAGGTTTATCATAATAAATTCGTAACAGAGGTGGCTCTTCTCTTTTTCTTCCTCTCCTACCTCATCCAGCACAGCTGCAGTCAACTGGTAGAGCACCAGGAGTCGTCCGTTGTCTTCTAACAGTGATTTGTGAAAACTGTGCCCAGCATGTTCACATATTCAGCTCTCTTCTCCATTTGGGGTATTCTGGTTAATAGAATTGCAGGGCTTCCCTGGTAGCTCAGCTGGTAAAGAATCCGCCTGCCATGCAGGAAACCCTGGTTCAATTCCTGGGTCAGGAAGATTCCCTGGAGGAGGGCTTGGCAACCCACTCCAGTATTCTTTCCTGAAGAATCCCCATGGACAGAGGAGCCTGGCAGGCTATAGTCCATGGGGACTCAAAGAGTCACACATGACTGAGCGACTAAGCACAGCGTACCAAACCAGGCTTACCAATTTTAAACAAAGAACAGCAGAATATTTACATTAATATTTATATTAAAACAGTAGTGAATATAATTTAATCTTTTGTTTTGTTCATCTCTTCAAGAATCGGATGCCCCCTAAAGGGTTTCTGGAAACGTGAGATATAACTTTGATGAAGCTGTAGCACTTGCTAGTTATAGATCTTGGTTAAGCAAATGGTAGGTAACAGAATTTTGACATCTTATACATTCAGGAGGAAAAAAGGAGGTTGCAGAATTGTCACAGTTGCCAAAAGGCCAAAAAAACCAAACTCTGGAGCCAAGAGTTTTCAGTTTAGCCATAGTAGCCTTATGCTCCTAGAAAAGAGTTGTGGACAATACAGTGTAAAATGGTCACTCGCTGACATTCCTTGGGGGGAGAGATGATGACTGTTCCTTTTCGAATTTTTCCCTGTAGGGAGTGATACCCAGTGTTTCTGCAGTTCCCTACTTGAAAGGAGGTCGACCTCGAGGGGAGCAAAATTTTAGGCAGTTACTTCTTCCAACTCACAAAGCTTCCCCGACTTCCCTACCATAGGATATAAACAACTTAGTGAGAAAGTAAGAGCTCCTTGTGCCTGGGTTAGTAATAAGTTTTTGAAGAGGAAAGCCTTGTAAAAACTAGTTTAAGGAGTATAAACATCTTTGAACAAATGAAAACATGCCAGTTTTTAGATAGTGTATGGTATTATCACTTACTTGTATCTCAGATTGAACCTCCACCTGAAGCAAAAACGCAAACTACATTTGTTTTACAGTGGCTGTATTTGTCGTTTTGGTTACGGATTCTGTTCGTGCTTAATGTATTTAAAAGTCTGTAGTTTGCAGCTTTTTTTCTTGTGGGGAGATTACTACACCATTCTGGGGAAGAGAAGAAATAAAAGATGGCAGCTTCTCATCCTTGTGCTCTAAATCAGAAAGATTATGCTGTGATCGCACTGGTCTAGATTGGTATGGGAGACCTGATATCGGCAAATTCTAGTCAGTCATGGCTAAAACCATAGAATTCAAGGTCATTTCTAAATGTATGTACTGTTGTAATCTCAAAGTCAAGGCCTTAATCAAAATTTTCAGTGATTTTTTTTTTTTCCTTTAAGGAGGTGTATAGTAAGTATTCCTAACTGAATTTTTTTAACTTCAAAAAAACTTATTTTTAACTGAATTTTGAAAACTTTAGGAAAAAAGTGTGAAGCATGGCTAGTCTATTATTCATGTAATTCTTAGTAGTTGCACCCCATAAATTCAAATCACTATCATTTATAAATGGCTTCCTTTGATGAGTGAATTACAAACTGTATCAACAAAGACATGTAAATAAAAGCCCACCTGTTTCTCCATCTTGTCAAATTTGTAGGTCAGTGTATGTCAGTCAAGTTTGGATATCATTTAAAAAGTACTTTACATTGAGTTGTTCATTCTTAGTTTCTTCATAGAGGATGTATGTGTGCACATGCACATTCTTGTGTAAGAGAAAAACAACTGAGATTTTGAGAATATAGTAGTCTTGACTTTTGCCTGTTATGAATGACATATTAAAAAAACTTAATACTTCACAGGTGAAATAGCCCAGTATTTGGTATGTGCTCATAATTTAGCATATGATGAAAAGCCAGACTATCAAATGCTCAAGAAAATTCTGAACCCAAGTGGAATACCTTTAGGACCACTGGAGTTTTGCACTAAAGGAGAGAGCTTAAATATGCATGCTCCAAACAATCAAAAGGTAAGTAACATTTTCTGCAATCCAATGATGACCTTCTGTGAAGCTTATCTACCAAATGAAGTTGTTTTAGGTGTCAGAATGAGTCTGACAGTCCTGTTTCTTACTTATAATTTCTAATTCCTTTATCCCCTAACTGAGCTCCAAGAAATTTTCTTGAAGGTCCCTTTGACTTGTCTTTTAGAGAAAAATAGTAGAACCTGTGTGCCCCATTGTGTATCATTAAACAAATAAAGCAGTCACTAATATCATAGAGATAGGACTAGAGTAAGATATTAAAGGCTAATCCAATTGTATTCATGAAAAATCTTTTTTTTTTTTTTTTTTCTGTTTTCCTTCAGATTTTCTTTAGTCATCCCTCTGCTTTTGCTTACTCGTTCGGCCATTATTTGGTGGTAATAATAATATTCTTAGATTTTACCAGGTCATTTGTATGTGCTGCTATTTTGATCTGTAAAAACAATTTTTGAAATAAGTTATTTTTTAAAGTTTTGCCTTCTATTTTATCTTCCAACTGACTCCCTCACAGCAGCACTGAAAATTAAAAAAAGAATTAGAACTGGAAAGAACACAAAAGAATTAAAACTTGAAACATGTTTTAAGAGGATGAGGGAAACCTGAGACTGCTATCAACATTACTGGACAGGCAGCTAGATGTTCAGCCCTGCCGTGACACTGCTCATGTGCAAAAAAAAAATGGGGAGGGCTTTGTTTCCTGATGCATGTACATTGGGGTAGGGTCAGGATGCCATTCATTTTTAATATTTCTTCTGAACTTTGGATCATCGTAAGTGTTCACAAGCCAAGAATGCAAGATGCAAGCTAATGTGACTGATAGGCTGCTCGATGAATGGTGAGTCAAGTATCAGTGCACAGATGGTTCTGATTTGCTGAATTTTGTAGCTGCTGCAACTGAAGACATAAAATATCCTTCTAGTCATAAATTAGCTCTTTGGAAGCAAAACCTTGGCACCAGAGCTTTACAACCTTCAATTAGTAGGGAAAGAAGTATTTGAATGACTGTGGTATTGACATCTGTAGGCCTGCATAGTAATCATTCCTAATAGAAGAGAATATCTGTTTGAGGAGGTTTTGCATGGCTAATTAACTACCAGTGAGAATATGTAATTTTTTCATGATCTCCTGATTGTCACCTTTCTCTCATGATACAATTACATTTTATTGTAGCAAGTGCCTCACAAACCAATTGTCAGCACTATTTACTTATTGCAGAAGGCAGAACAAAAGTTCATGTTTAATAAAAAGCCACTGGATTTTGATCTTGGTAATTACTGAGACTTATTTTAACAGTTTTATTGACTTTGGGGTTTTTATCACTTTTGCAACAAAACAAAGAGCCATTTCTTTGACATAGTATTTCCCTTGCAATAATGGTCACCACTTAATCTACACTAATTTAAGTAGATTTTTTCCTTTTTTGTAGTTTTTCAGTTTCATAAACTTAATTGAAATATAAAAGAAGCCATTTAAAAAACTGATAGCTATATCCTCTGATATAAAATTCTAATTATTATCCACCAGAATTTTCAGTTTCATCAAATTCAATGGTTTGCTGTGAAACCATTTTTTATATGCAGAGATAGAACATAAAACATTTTTTTCCAATGAGCCTCAATCAAAAATATTGTATTTCCCTTTTTATTAGAGCATTTTGATTATAAGTAAAAAGAAAACATTAAGAATAATATGGATTCTTGAGACTTTAGTTAATTTCTATTGGATCAGCCTCACTGAGATGAATCAGGATATACTTCATAGCAGATCAATATTTATTGAACATTGACTTTATTTCTCTAGTATTTTGAGAACAGTGGAAACAGTGGCTGACTTTATTTTTCTGAGCTCCAAAATCACTGCAGATGGTGATTGCAGCCATGAAATTAAAAGACCATAGGATATGGATATGTATGGATATGAGAGTTGGACTATAAAGAAAGCTGAGTGCAGAAGAATTGATGCTTTAGAACTGTGGTGTTGGAGAAGACTCTTGAGAGTCCCTTGGACTGCAAGGAGATCCAACCAGTCCATCCTAAAGCAGATCAGTCCTGGGTGTTCATTGGAGGGACTGATGTTGAAGCTGAAAGTCCAATACTTTGGGCACCTGATGCAAAGAGCTGACTCATTTGAAAAGACCCCGATGCCGGGAGGGATTGAGGGCAGGAGGAGAAGGGGACGACAGAGGATGAGATAGTTGGATGGCATCACCGACTCGATCGATATGGGTTTGGGTGGACTCCAGGAGTTGGTGATGGACAGGGAGGACTGGCGTGCTGCGGTTCACGGGGTCACAAAGAATTGGACACGACTGAGCAATTGAACTGAACTGAACTGAATAATAATTATAGTATATAGATTCACCATATGTGACCACACCTTAAGTATCTTTTTATTTTTAAATTAACTTTACAGATTTTGAAATGCTGCAAAACCTAGACTTGAAGATGATCAAAAACACAGTATGATAATATAAAATGTCTTGAACTTAATTCTCCTGAATGATCAAGTAGAGGATAGTTTCCACAGTTCATTGCTTTCACAACAAAAATCATTTTTAAGTCCAGAATGAGTATCAATCACATGGCCCAAAATTTCTGTCTTTTTAGACTTATTAGCACCTAATAACATTTCTTGTTTTCTATTCGTGGACCTAATTGTTTAACAGAATATATAATGAACTCCAGACTTCTGCTTTCTGGACAAAGATTCTTGAAAAAAGGAAGTCAGTAGATCAGGAAACATATATAATTAGATAAATAAAAATGTTTCTAATTCAGCCTTCGAATGAAAGTTATGAATATTTAAGTGTTAGTTCCCTCAGCTTGCTTTGTGCTTTTTTTTTTATTTTCTAAATATTTATTTTTGGTGGTGTCAGATCTTATTTGTGGCACAAGGAATCTTTGTGGGCTCTTCAGTAGGGCTGCAGGGTTTCTCTCAAGTTGTGTTGTATGGGCTCCAGAGCGTGTGGACTCTGTGGCACGCAGGCTTTCTAGCTGAGGGACACAGGCTCAGTAGGTGCAGCGTGTGGGATTAGTTCCCCTGAAGACATGTGTGCTCTTAGTTCCCTGACCAAGGCTTAGACCCACGTTCCCTGCATTGGAAGGGGGAAGTCTTGACCACTGGACGATCAGGGAGGTCCCAGTTGTACCTTTAAATTTAGTAGTTATAACAAAAATGTTTTGGTTAGGTATTGGAAAATAGCATATCACCATAAGAATCTTAGAAATTTATAGCAACTTTTTGGAAAAAAAAAAGAAGGGAATGATTTTTCCAATACTAGGCATCATAAGCTGTTCCCTGTACACTGAGGTGCCTTCTTGAAATCCTTAAATACTATTAATGGAAATAACTGGAAGTAAACTTTTGTTTACTTAGGTCAGGAGGGGTGGCCCTGAGGAGATACCCCTCGTCCAAGGTAAGGAGCAGCAACTGCACTTTGCTGGAGCAGCCATGAAGAGACAACCCACGCCCAAGGTAAGAGAAACCCAAGTAAGATGGTAGGTGTTGCGTGAAGGCATCAGAGGGCAGACACACTAAAACCGTAATCACAGAAAACTAGCCAATCTGATCACATGGACCACAGCCTTGTCTAACTCAGTGAAACTAAGCCATGCCATGTGGGGCCACCCAAGACAGATGGGTCATGGTGGAGAGGTCTGACAGAATGTGGTCCACTGGAGAAAAGAATGGCAAACCAGTTCAGTATTCTTGCCTTGAGAACCACATGAACAGTATGAAAAGGTAAAATGATAGGACACTGAAAGAAGAATGCCCCAGGGCAGTAAATGCCTAATATGCTACTGGAGATCATTGGAGAAATAACTCCAGAAAGAAAGAAGGGATGGAGCCAAACCAAAAACAATTCCCAGTTGTGCATGTGACTGGTGATAAAAGCAAGGTCCGATGCTATAAGGAGCAATATTGCATAGGAACCTGGAATGTTAGGTCCATGAATTAAGGCAAATTGGAAGTGGTCAAACTTCCAATGAGGAGATGGCAAGAGTGAACGTCGACATTCTAGGAATCAGAGAACTAAAATGGACTGGAATGGGTGAATTTAACTCAGATGACCATTATATCTACTACTGCGGGCAGGAATCCCTCAGAAGAAATGGAGTAGCCATCATGGTCAACAAAAGAGTCCGAAATGCAGTACTTGGATGCAATCTCAAAAACGACAGAATGATCTCTGTTCGTTTCCAAGGCAAACCATTCAATATCACAGTTATCCAAGTCTATGCCCCAACCAGTAATGCTGAAGAAGCTGAAGTTGAACGGTTTTATGAAGACCTACAAGACCTTNGGACTGGAATGGGTGAATTTAACTCAGATGACCATTATATCTACTACTGCGGGCAGGAATCCCTCAGAAGAAATGGAGTAGCCATCATGGTCAACAAAAGAGTCTGAAATGCAGTACTTGGATGCAATCTCAAAAATGACAGAATGATCTCTGTTTGTTTCCAAGGCAAATATCACGGTAACCATTCAATATCACGGTAATCCAAGCCTATGCCCCACCCAGTAATGCTGAAGAACCTGATGGGTTCTATGAAGACCTACAAGACCTTTTAAAACTCACACCCAAAAAAGATGTCCTTTTCATTATAGGGGACTGGAATGCAAAAGTAGGAAGTCAAGAAACACCTGGAGTAACAGGCAAATTTGGCCTTGGAGTACAGAATGAAGCAGGCCAAAGGCTAATAGAGTTTTGCCAAGAGAATGCACTGGTCATAGCAAACACCTTCTTACAACAACACAAGAGAAGACTCTACACATGGGCATCACCAGATGGTCAACACCGAAATCATATCGATTATATTCCTTGCAGCCAAAGATGGAGAAGCTCTATACAGTCAGCAAAACAAGGCCGGGAGCTGACTGTGGCTCAGATCATCAACTCCTTATTGCTGAATTGAGACTTAAACTGAAGAAAGTACAGAAAACCACTAGACCATTCAGTTATGATCTAAATCAAATCCCTTATGATTATACAGTGGAAGTGAGAAATAGATTTAAGGGACTAGATCTGATAGAGTGCCTGATGAACTATGGACAGAGGTTCATGACATTGTACAGGAGACAGGGATCAAAACCATCCCCATGGAAAAGTATTTGAATTTAAACACCCATAATACAACATTTCATATCCCTCAGACTGGCAAAAGTATAAAAAGCCTGGTAATACCAAATATTGGTGACAATACTGAGAAACAGGAACTCTTACATCACAGGTGGGAGTGTAAATTGGCAAAAACACTTTGGAGAACAAATTGTTCCTTCTGTATTAAAAGAAGCATATATTGTATGGCTTAGAAATTTTACTTCTGGATTGTCAACCCTGGAGAATTGCTCTCGTATAGGCAATGTGATAGCTTACAGTGTTGGGTGCTGAGTTCATCATCTCCAAAGGAGAAGATTTAACTCTGGGACCAAAGACACAGTCTCAGTCACTCAGAGCTTTGTGCAGCAAAGATTTTTATTTAAAGTGAAAGGACAGAGAAAACTTCTGACAAAGACATCAGAAGGGGGTAGAAAGAGTACCTGCCTCATTAGTTTAAGCAGGGCATTATATACTTTTCAATTGACTGCTGAAAATAGATAAGAAGAACACTTCAAGGCTGTACAAGGCTGTAAAAATTTTGCCAAATCCCTTCTCCCACAACATACATCCCCAAATAGCACTGACTCAAGATTAGTCAAGGAGAACAGGTCACTGGCAGAATGTCTCTGGGCAAGATATATTATTTCTTAGTAAGCAGTGATACGAGAAAACAGGTTCCCAGGAAAGATTTGTTGCAATTAGAAGCATCAACATAGAGGCTAAGAAAATCATACCCATGATTAAGATATATTACCACTGTGTATTCATTAGCTCCAGGTCTAAAGAAAAGCTAGTTCTCTCAGGCAAGATACATTGTTGCACAAGGCTTAAGGAAAGTATGAGCAAGATATATGTTCCCTGTGCAGCCTACCCTGACTAAGGCAAAAGAATGTGAAAGGGCCTTGGACTCGCTATCAACCTGCCTAGGCTTTAATTCTCTCAAATGGAGAGAGACGTAAGGAAAAATATGCTGTACCAATTGTAACAACTAAAAAATGGCAACATCCTAACTGTTCATCAGTGGAAGTGTAGATTTTTTTTTAAGTGGTTTATCATGCAACAGACTGCTAGAGAGCAGTTGAAATGGCCTAACTAAATCAAGCTATATCAGTATGGATGAAGGAGAAGGCACATTGAAAAGTTTCATTAAGTATGATACCACTCAGGAAAAAAAATACCAAATTTATTGTAGGTACACGTGTATGTAATACATGTACAAAAACATGCATCTATACCATCTTCTTTTGGAGGTAACTTCGGAGAAAGGAAGACAGGGAGTGTGTTCACCATGGACCTTAATATGTATCTGTATCAGTTTATTTAATGGGAGCTACAGAGTCATATTAAGTGGCTCCCACTGTGAAAATCTGGAACAATTTGAGCATCAAAATAAAAAATGATAGTAACAAAAATTATGCCTATTGGGAAAAAAATTCATGCTGATATAAACAATGATGTCAACTAAAAAATATAGAAGGAATGATGGAGTTAGGAAATCACTGTTTGGCAAACAGCCTAATAACTGTTTCAGGCAAGACCCATCAATAGTTGTTAAAATGGTGGATGAAAGTTTGATGGGTAACAGGAGATCTATAGCATATCAAAGTATCCAGCTTTTAGTATAATATTTGCATATGATAAGTGAAAGAATTAGGCATATTTTACCCCGAAGTGAAATGAAGTGAAAGCTGCATCCAACTCTTTGTAATTCCATGGACTATACAATCCATGGCATTCTCTGAGCCAGAATACTAGAGTGGGTAGTCTTTCCCTTCTCCAGGGGATCTTCCCAACCCAAGGATCGAACCCAAGTCTCTCACATTGTGGTCAGATTCTTTACCAGCTGAGCCACAGGGGAAGCCAAAGAATACTGGAGTGGGTAGCCTATCTCTTCTCCAGAGAATCTTCCTGGCCCAGGAATCAAACAAGGGTCTCCTGCATTGCACGTGGATTCTTTACCAACTGAGCTATCAGGGAAGCCACTGTATAGTCCATGGCGTCACAAAGAGTAGGACATGACTGAGCGATTTTCTCTTCATTTTGAGAAGAGAAGAATGAAGGTATAACCATTGTTTTTGAATATGACTTTGAAATGCTGTCGTGGGTGGTCTCAAGGAAAGATAGAAACTGTAAGAATTCCTATTTTAGTTCAATAAAGGAGCTACAACAAGTAAATAAAGGGTTTTAAAGAATATTCAGTTATTCTCAGATTGTAGCAATTTTGGCATTCATTTTTCTAGGATTCTAGGATTGTATCCTTCTATTAATTACGAGATTCTAGGACTCATAAATATTTTATGACTCTAACATTCTACCCTTTTAAAATTCTGATTCTAAGATACAAAGATTTCACTATTTTGCTATCATTCCTGTGTCTGTGGTCATGACACTGTTACAAGAATGAAAAAGTAAGTCACAGACCTGGAGAAAATATCGACAAAAAGTGCATCTGAAAAAGGACTGTTATCCAAAATGCACAGAAACTCTTGACACTCAGTGATAAGAAAATGAACAACCTGATTAAAAAGGAGGCAAACTGAGCAGACGCCTCCCCGGAGCAGATGCCTCCCCAGAGCAGATGTATAGATGGCAAATCAGCATATAGGAAGGTGCTCCACAACATATTCATTCAGTTCAGTTCAGTCGCTCAGTCGTGTCTGACTCTTTGCGACCCCATGAATCACAGCACGCCAGGCCTCCCTGTCCATCACCATCTCCCGGAGTTCACTCAGACTCACGGCCATCGAGTCAGTGATGCCATCCAGCCATCTCATCCTCATTCGTCCCCTTCTCCTCCTGCCCCCAATCCCTCCCAGCATCAGAGTCTTCTCCAATGAGTCAACTCTTCGCATGAGGTGGCCAAAGTACTGGAGTTTCAGCTTTAGGATCATTCCTTCCAAAGAAATTCCAGGGCTGATCTCCTTCAGAATGGACTGGTTGGATCTCCTTGCAGTCCAAGGGACTCTCAAGAGTCTTCTCCAACACCACAGTTCAAAAGCATCAATTCTTCGGCACTCAGCCTTCTTCACAGTCCAACTCTCACATCCATACGTGACTACTGGAAAAAACATAGCCTTGCCTAGACGGACCTTAGTATCTCATTAGGGAAATGCGAATTAAGACAATGAGATACCACTGCACAACTATTAAGAAGGCCATAATCCAGAACACGTATATCCCAAATGCTGGCAAGGATGTGGAGCTACAGGAATTCTCATTCATTCCTGGTGGGAATGTAAAACATCTTCCACAGTCGCTGTGGAAAACAAGCACTTTCCACAAAACTAAATATGCTTTTCTACTATGCAATAACCATGCTGTATTTACTCAAATGGATTGAAAATGTATATTCATTCAAAAACTTGCACATAAATATCGGTAGAAGTTTTATTCATATTTGCTAAGATTTGGCAGCAACCATGATATTCTTCAGTAGATGACTAAATGAACTACGATATGTCCAAACAATGAAATATTATTTAGTGCTAATAAGAAATGAAATATCAAGCTATGAAGACATGAATGAAGCTTAAATGCCTATTACTCAGTGAAAAAAAGCCAATCTGAAAAGGTTACATGCTGAATGATTCCAACTGTATAATATTCTGAAAAAGGCAAGACCATGGAGACAGTAGGGAAGCCCTGGTGGCTCAGACAACAAGAATCTACCTCCAGTGCAGGAGACAGTTTCAATCCCTCGGTCAGGAAGATCCCCTGGAGAAGAAAATGGCAACTCAGTCCAGTATTCTTGCCTGAAGAATTCCATGGACAGAGGAGCCTGGTGGCTACAGTTCTTGGGGCCGCAGAAAGTCAGACACAACTGAGCGACTAACACACTACTATAAGAAGACAGTAAAAAGTTCGTTGGTTGCCAAGGGCAAGGGGAAAGGGAAGGATGAATCTGTGGAACACAGAGGATTTTTAAGGCAGCGGAATTATTCTGTAGCATACTATGGTGGTGGTCAAACATTTGTCAAAATCTATGGAGTGTAAAACACTAGGAGTGAACCCTAATGTAGACTGTGAATTCTGAATAACAATTGTGTCAATGTAGATTCATTGAGCATAATGAATATATTGCTCTGGTGCAGGATGTTGGTAGTTGGAGAGGCTGTATGAGCTTGGGGACTGATTGAAGTATATGAAAATTCAGTATATTGTATGCTCAATTTTGCTGTGAACTTAAAACAGCTCTAAGAAATAAATATATTTAAAATAAATATATCCATAAGTATGTTCAGTTCAGTTCAGTCGCTCAGTTGTGTCCAACTCTTTGCGACCCCATGAATCGCAGCACGCCAAGCCTCCCTGTCCATCACCAGCTCCCGGAGTTCACTCAGACTCAAGTCCATCGAGTCAGTGATGCCATCCAGCCATCTCATCCTCTGTCGTCCCCTTCTCCTCCTGCCCCCAATCCCTCCCAGCATCAGAGTCTTTTCCAATGAGTCAATTCTTCGCATGAGGTGGCCAAAGTACTGGAGTTTCAACTTTAGCATCATTCCTTCCAAAGAAATCCCAGGGTTGATCTCCTTCAGAATGGATTGGTTGGATCTCTTTGCAGTCCAAGGGACTCTCAAGAGTCTTTTCCAACACCACAGTTCAAAAGTATCGATTCTTCGGTGCTCAGCCTTCTTCACAGTCCAACTCTCACATCCATACATGACCACAGGAAAAACCATAGCCTTGACTAGGCGGACCTTAGTCGGCAAAGTAATGTTTCTGCTTTTGGATATACTATCCAGGTTGGTCATAACTTTTCTTCCAAGGAGTAGGCGTCTTCTAAGTTCATGGCTGCAGTCACCATCTGCAGTGNGCGCTCAGCTTTCTTCACAGTCCAACTTTCACATCCATACATGACCACAGGAAAAACCATAGCCTTGACTAGGCGGACCTTAGTCGGCAAAGTAATGTCTCTGCTTTTGAATATACTATCCAGGTTGGTCATAACTTTTCTTCCAAGGAGTAGGCGTCTTCTAAGTTCATGGCTGCAGTCACCATCTGCAGTGATTTTGGAGCCCCAAAAAATAAAGTCTGACACTGTTTCCCCATCTATTTCCCATGAAGTGATGGGACTGGATGCCATGATCTTCGTTTTCTGAATGTTGAGCTTTAAGCCAACTTTTTCACTCTCCTCCTTCACTTTCATCAAGAGGCTTTTTAGCTCCTCCTCACTTTCTGCCATAAGGGTGGTGTCATCAGCATATCTGAGGTTATTGATATTTCTCCTGGCAATCTTGATTCCAGCTTGTGATTCTTCCATTCCAGCGTTTCTCATGATGTAAAGTTCATTTAAAATTTTTAAAATTATGCTTATACTTAGCACTTTAAATAGCAATCAATATATATTACTTCATATAATTTCTGTGGGTCAGGACTTTAGGAATGACTAGCCAGGTAATTCTGCGTCAGGATATTATGTGAAGATACAGTCATGATGTCAGCAAGCGCCGCTATCATTTGAAGGTTTGACTGGAGCTGGAGGATCCACTTCTAATTTGGGTCACTCACATGGCTGAGAGCAGGAGGCCTCAGTTCCTCATCATTTGGCACTGAGCTCACCTGAATATCCTCCCAATATGGCGCCTGGCTTCCCCAGGGTGGGTGATCCAAGGGAAGTCAAGATGAAGTCCCAGTGTCTTCTGTGACCTGGCTTTGAAACTCACACTCCACCTTTTTCACAGTATCCCATTGGTTGCATGGGTCAGCTCTAGGCAGTGGTAGAGGACTACACAGAGCTAAGCCTTCCAGAGGGTCAAGGTTATTGTGGGCCATCTTGAAGGCTCTTACCACACAAAGCTTATAAATTTATCAGCAGACAGTAATTTTTAGTGTTTGTCAAAGAGTCTTTAAATCTCTGCTGTATCTACAATTGTCCCTCCTACTATCCTGAAATTGCTGCTGTGCGATTTTTGTTTCTGGGATCAATCTGTCAGAGACTTGTCTATTTTAAAGAAGCAGCTTTTAGATTTTTCCTTTTTTTAAGTCTCTGCTGCTGCTAAGTCACTTCAGTCGTGTCCGACTCTGTGTGACCCCATGGATGGCAGCCCACCAGGCTCCCCCATCCCTGGGATTCTCCAGGCAAGAATACTGGAGTGGGTTGCCATTTCCTTCTCCAATGCATGAAAGAGAAAAGTGAAAGTGAAGTCGCTCAGTCTGTCCGACTGTTAGCGACCCCATGGACTGCAGCCCACCAGGCTCCTCCATCCATTGGATTTTCCAGGCAAGAGCACTGGGGTGGGGTGCCATTGCCTTCCCCGTATGGTTATTTTATATATATTATCTATCTTATTACTTGATTTTTTCCCCTTCTACTTCCTTTAGGTTTGCTCTGGACCATCTCTAATTTTTTAAGTCTAATCACTAGAGCATTCTTTATCTTTCTTTGTTTCTAAAGTATGCATTTAGGTTATAACTTTCCTGTGAATATTGTTTTTATGCATCCCATAAACTTTGATGGATAATGGTTTCATTTTCTTTCAGCCCTGAATAATTTCTAGTATCCATTATAATTTCTTTTTAAACCCAAGGATTATTTAGAAGTATTTTTGTTATTTTTGTTTGGATGTACTTTCACGTGTTTAGAAATGTTTTTTCTCTTTGTGCTATCATCAGAAAAAGTGATCTACATGAATCTTTGGTACTTGTTTATGTTAGTTTTGCAGCTTACTGTATGCTCAATTTATATATATACATCATGTAAGTTTGAAAAATGTATTTTCTCTAATTGTTGAATGTAGGAATTATCAGATCAAGCTTATTAGCTGTTAAGTCTTCNATGAATCTTTGGTACTTGTTTATGTTAGTTTTGCAGCTTACTGTATGCTCAATTTATATATATACATCATGTAAGTTTGAAAAATGTATTTTCTCTAATTGTTGAATGTAGGAATTATCAGATCAAGCTTATTAGCTGTTAAGTCTTCTACATTCTGAGTGTTTTATGTTTGTTACCAGTTACTTAGTTGTTAATTTTTAATCTCTTTTTTATAATTATGGAGTTGTGCATTTTTTTTCTTAAATTTCTACCCAGTTTTGGGACTTCCCTGGTGGTACAGTAGATAAGAATTCACCTGCCAATGCAGGGAACACTGGTTCAGTCTTTGATCCGGGATGATTCCACATGCCTCAGAGCAACTAAGCACAGGTGACGCAACTACTGAGTCCAAGCTATAGAGTTCCCGAGATGCAACTGCCGAAGCCTGTGAGCCTCGAGCCTGGGCTCTGCAACAAGAGAAGGCTGTCCACCACAATGAGTAGCCCCAGCTGGCTGAAGCTAGATGAAAGCCCTTGTGCAGTAATGAAGACCCACTAAGTAAGTAAATAATAAATTTATTATAAATGTATAGCCTAAATAAATAATAAATTCTATCAAGTTTTGCTGTATATATTTTGAAGAATATATTGTTAGATACAAACTTTGTCATATATTTCTGGTGAATTGTTTCTTCTATTTTTATATGATGACCATTCATTTTATCTCCAATAATGCTTTTTGTTTCAAGATCACTTTGTCTGCTCTTAATACAATGGTGTCAACTTTCTTCTGACTAGTATTTACCTACTACATCTTTTTCTGTCACCTTCTGTTCACATTTATGTGTCATTGTTCTAAATCTGTTTCCTGCATACAATGTATAGTTGCATTTTGCTTTGTCTTGTGTTTTTCTCCAAGCTGACATTCTCAGCCTTCTAACTGGAAAGTTGGTTGGGGTTTGTTGTTGTTTTTTGTTTGCTTTGGCTGAGTGGGCCTCTGTTACTGTGTGCAGGCTTTCTCTAGTTGTAGCAAGCGGGGGCTGCCCTCTAGTAGTGACTTCTCTTGTTGCAAAGCATGGGCCCTAGGGCACATGGCCTCAGTAGTCGTGGCTTGTGGACTTAGTTGCCCTGAGGCATATGGAATCTTCCTGGACCAGGGATCGAACCCATGTCCTCTGCATTGGCAAATAGATTCTTTTTTTTTTTTTAACACCTATTTTTATGTATTTATTTGGCTGCCCCAGGTCTTAGTTGCAGCACATGGGATTTTTAGTTGCTATGTGTGAGATCTAGTTCCCTGACCAGTGAACCAGTGATCAAACCCAGGCCCCCTGCATTGAGAGCTCAGAGCCTTAACCACTGGACCACAAGGGAAGCCCCAGCAAGTCGATTCTTAACCAGCAGACTGCCCAGGGGAAGTCCTCATGGAAAGTTTAGATCATGTGCATTTACTTCAGTCACTGATATATATACTTAAAAATATTGTCACCACCTTATATTCTATTTTCTATATATTTTCTTTGCTTAGTTTTGCCCTTTTGCAGGCCTTAATAAAGTTTTCTGTATCTGCTTTTATTTCCTCCTATGTGCATTTTTAAGTTAATAAATATTTTAGGTTAATAAATGAATCACTATCTCTCTTCCTCAAAAACAAATAAGGACTTTGGAATACTTTAACTCTGATCATCCTCTCCCATTGTACATGTATCTTAGTTTCACACTGTTTTCATGTACCTCATATTAGTTCAAGCATGGCCAGATCCACATGCTCAAATGACTGAAAAACTAAACAGAGACCCCAGAGCAATGGTTCAGACAAAATAAAGTGTATTTCCTACTCACATGACAGGGCAGAAGCAGGCAGGTGGCCCAAGGTTGCTAAGAGAGCTCAGTTCTAGGAGATCACCCAAGACAAGTTTCCTCTATTTTGTTCTCTATCCTCCCAGACCCAGAGCTAAGTCCTGGCACCAGAACTTTGTTATCCTTTAATCCCAGGTGATAATTTACATNAAAATAAAGTGTATTTCCTACTCACATGACAGGGCAGAAGCAGGCAGGTGGCCCAAGGTTGCTAAGAGAGCTCAGTTCTAGGAGATCACCCAAGACAAGTTTCCTCTATTTTGTTCTCTATCCTCCCAGACCCAGGGCTAAGTCCTGGCACCAGAACTTTGTTATCCTTTAATCCCAGGTGATAATTTACATCTGCCATGCCCACATTCTATGCTATGGGAAGGAGAAAGATGAATTTGAACCCAAACAACTACCTTAAGGAAGTGGTCTGGAAGTATACACAATTGCTCTTTGCTGTAGGGAAGTTGGACGATGTCTCTGGTTGGGTAAACAAGAGCCCAACTAAAATGTGGAGGTTTCTGCTACTAGAAGGAATACAAGGAGAGAATGCATGCAGGGGGGAAATTGCAGTTTTTCATTGACATCATCAGAACCTGCATCCTCTTCTGATTTTCTCTGTTTGCTTCAGGCTTAGGCAGGCAGCCTCCCCCAGTCATTGCAAAGATGGTCAGTAGCCTCATGGTCTCCCATGTAGCAATTCAGTGAAAAAGAGACTGGCTCTTGATAGGTGATTTCAGCTAATGTCTAGGATTTCCTCCAGTTGGTCTAATATGGATCATGTGTCAGTCACTAAATAGTCACTTTGGCCAGAATGATGCAGGGACTAGTAAACGGGTATGGGTCACACAGTCACCTCTGGAAGGTGGACTGTGAAGTCCCTCAGTTGTGTCCGACTCTGCGATCCCGTGGACTGTAGCCCACCAGACTCCTCCATCCCTGGGATTTTCCAGGTGAGATACTGGAGTGAGCTGCCATTTCCTTCACCAGGAGACCTTCCTGACCCAGGGATTGAACCCGGGTCTCCCGCATTGTAGCCAGACGCTTTACCGTCTGAGCCACCAGGGAAGTCCTGAGTAAGGCTGCTGCTGCTGCTAAGTCACTTCAGTCGTGTCCGACTCTGCGTGACCCCATAGACGGCAGCCCACCAGGCTCCCCCATCCCTGGGATTCTCCAGGCAAGAATACTGGAGTGGGTTGCCATTTCCTTCTCCAATGCATGAAAGAGAAAAGTGAAAGTGAAGTCGCTCAGTCTGTCCGACTGTTAGCTAACCCCACCCAAATCATATGGACTGAAATTAGAAAAAAGGCATATCCAAAGTCAACCAATGAGGTGTTGTTATCATCAGAATTGATGCTAAGCAATCCATGTAACAGATAACCATTAGACTTGATTATCCCATTGGGCCATTAGATGGTTCAAAGAGATTATACAATTGAGCGTATTTTAAAAATCTAAATGAATGAATATGGAAGGTGATACTGATGAAGATGCCTGAAGTGAAAAGTGAAAGTCACTTAGCTGTGTCTGACTCTTTGCAACACCATGGACTGTAGCCCACCAGGCTCCTCTGTCTGTGGAATTTTCCAGGCAAGAATACTGGAGTGGATTGCCATTCCCTTCTTCAGGGTATCTTCCCAACCCAGGGATCGAACCTGGGTCTCCTGCACTGCAGACAGATTCTGTACCGTCTGAGTCACTAGGCTGCTGCTGCTGCTGCTAAGTTGCTTCAGTCGTGTCCAACTCTGTGCGACCCCATGGATGGCAGCCCACCAGGCTTCCCCATCCCTGGGATTCTCCAGGCAAGAACACTGGAGTGGGTTGCCATTTCCTTCTCCAATGCATAAAAGTGAAAAGTGAAAGTGAAGTCACTCAGTCGTGTCCGACTCTTAGTGACCCCGTGGACTGTATAGCCCACCAGTCTCCTCCATCCATGAGATTTTCCAGGCAAGAGTACTGGAGTGGGGTGCCATTGCCTTCTCCAGAGTCACTAGGGNCTTCTCCAATGCATAAAAGTGAAAAGTGAAAGTGAAGTCACTCAGTCGTGTCCGACTCTTAGTGACCCCGTGGACTGTATAGCCCACCAGTCTCCTCCATCCATGAGATTTTCCAGGCAAGAGTACTGGAGTGGGGTGCCATTGCCTTCTCCAGAGTCACTAGGGAAGCCCCTTAAAGAAATTGCCTGGAGCACTCTTATTAATGCTTACACCTTGACTAGGAGAGCTCCTGTTCAGCCATCATTCGTTATTCATTCAGCACCTTGTGAATGAACTGCTGTTATGCTGACCATACTATTTCCTAATTATTTATGTATGTCTCCCAGTCCTTTCATAATACACCCCTGTAATCAATGGCTGCCCTAGAGCTAGAACCCATCTGTGTTCCATAGTGCCCAAGGCACAGAGTGGGCATCTAAATTAAGGAAGGGTAAATTCTCAATGACTCTTAATGACTTCCAACTCCGATTGCTAGTCCATCTTTTTATCTTTGGAAATTGTTATTGGAAAGACATAAACCAAATCCCAGGGAGTTCCAGAACTGGGGAGAGGAAGGGCAAGACCAGATTATTTTGTTTATAGAAATGTATCTCCTAATAACTGGAAAACAGTGCCAGGCATCATTTTATTTGTGGAACTCAAATCAAGTTACCAATAGGCAAAGACCCACATAGGAGGAAGTTCAGCATTTAACTGACTAGTCAGAGCTGTCTTCTCATTGTGTTTAATTCTAAGGTTTAAAAAGAGCTATATTTTGAAATCAATTCCCAATCTAAACACATAAATGACTCCCCCCCCCCACCCTGTAG
>SJYX01015952.1:0-10796 GCA_006410675.1 Oreotragus oreotragus
AGATTTTTATGCTAGATTTTGTGTAACAAAGTATATTAATGAAATACTAGATAGATACATAAAGATTAACCCTCAAGTCACAAGACTTACATAAATGAATGATTTTAGCTCATAAAAAGTTTGAATGAGTGTTGCCTATCAGAAGACAGAGACTCAGACAATAATTCCGACACTCAGGCCCCTTGTGGTTGTGTTACAGACATCCTTACATCAAGCTACAAAAAGAAAGTGGCATGGGAAGTTTGAGAAAGCCACACCTGGAATGGCAGCTGTCATATCTACTCACGAGCCACTGGCCACACTTGACTGCAGGGAAGTCAGAAAATAAGGGCCATGAAGTAGCACAGCATTGTGTAAAATATATTCTGAGCCAGAATATGCCATCTAACTAGGTTTCCAGGAGATAAGAAGAGGTGTTTGCTAAAGAGACAGACTGTAATGCAAAACTTTCTCTTTCAAAATCCTTTGCAAGACTCTCCTCTGATTTGGGATATATTGCAAGGGTGGGGAGTAGGGAGCAGAGGGAAAATAGAGAGGTGAAGGACACTCATAAATGTGAAACAATGGCATATATGCCTAGAATCCTTTTATAAATTTGCAGTTTAAATTGTACTGGTAAACCATCATATAACATGAGAAAGATGGAGTCCATTGCTGCCTTGAAAATGTAAGAATAAAATGCCAGTGTGTGGATGATGATAAGTCTATCTGGAATTGACAATAGGTATTTATGTTATTTGCCTATGAAAATCAGATTAAATTTTGCATCCTGGGACAAGAAGAGGAAATAATAATGGCCTCCATCTGTCTAATAGAGAACATGATAAGGTGATATGGTGTTTATATAAAATGATGTCTCCACTTGGACAACAGAAAATCAACTGTAGTCAGAGGCATCTAAATATTCTGCATCACATTTTACTTTCATGGGAGTGTTCTGAGTTCCACTGGAAGTCAGTCAACTCTGAAAGCAATTAATATTTGACAGCTGAAGGACATATTAACTACCATCGTATCTAAGTCTAAAAATTCAAAAACTAAATAAGTTCACCCAGATTTAGAAGATTTGGAAAGTGGATTCAGATTTACCATTTTCAGAACATAGTGTAGACATTAATAAAGTAGACTAATAATAAACTTAAATTAATAAAAGTATCCCCAAGACCAGTTTTCCCTCACACCTGCCTTGCTTACACACTTGTCAGTAAATTAGAATTTTATTTCCTTTATGCCAGATATCCTGCAGATTTTGAGGAAAATAAGGCCCCCTAGTGTAAAATACAAGAGTTTTGATGGATAGTAGATACATTTTTATTTATTAAAAATAATTTCTTTCTTAGCATGAGGTCAATAGACTTAATGAAAAAATTTCATGCTACTAACAATGTTAAGATATACTAATTATGACAATTCCAGCAAACTCCACAGTGCACTGGATTATAGAATAAAAGTCTTATCTCTAAACGCTGTAACTATCATTTATCCTTTTTCACCTAAGCCATTTGGCGGCTCCTAAAATCAAGCCAAAGTACCTTACCTTATTGACAACCAATTTTGAGAACTAAATTGGAAGAGAACTAAAACAGACAAACAAGAAAATCACTTTATTATACAGGTAGTTTGAAATGTGATGCTAAAATCAAATAGTTGTTAATTGCACTTCCTTTCCTCTCTATTATCACATATGCACCAATTAGCAAATTCTTAAGAAAAACATGCATAAAACAATAGTTTATAAAAGTAAAGTTTTCACTTTCAAAGCCCTAATTATTTATCACCTATGTATTATCTATCTACATATATATTAACATATAAGCATAAGGACATATGCGTGTGTGTGTGTCTGTATATGTGCTTTCAGTATCAAACTATTTCAAAAGGTAATATTATATACTTTATAGGAAGCAAAACTTATTTTGGGTGCAACCTGCAAGACTAAGATTTACCTAAACAGAGAACAGTGGGAAAGTTTTTACTTGTTAAGAAAAGATTTAAGCTAGTAAAGGGCATTCTGAATAGATTGGCTTGATTATAGGGGATGAATTTTGTAGGAATAAAGGAGTGAAAAGATAAGAAAAGTAGGCTGAGGTCACATTAGGAGGACACCTGTAGGCCAGACTGAGGACTGCATTTCATATTATAGAGAACAGGAAGATAATGTAGGATTTTCAGCAATGTCTAATAAATATTATTGAGCTTGAATAGAACTCAAGTTCATGGGATTTATAGCACTAATCGGTTTAGTGCTATAAAGCAAAAAAATACATAAAAATGCAATATGAAACTGGTTTTATGAAGACATCACCAGACAGCTATGTGTGGGTTAGACAGAAGCAGAGAGAGATTGGAGGTAGGAAGCTGATGCAATAATTCAGATATGTGGTGGGCAAAGTAGTTGGCAGGAAGAATCAAAAGAAAAGGTCAAATGGGAGCACCACATATTTATATCACAAAACTCTGAAGAACGAAATCCATATATTATTTCAACTCTTTACATATGCATTGTTTCTTAGTTATGTCAAGATCCTGTGAAGAAAACACAAGCAGCCTGAGTGCAAAAGTTAAACTGTGTGACAGTTTTCCCTGAGTCCCTACCATATGGTCTCATATGTGCTGCCTTTGATAGCACTATTACATATTCTCATAATAGCTTATATTTTCTTTTGTAGCATATATTCCATTTTGATTAATTTTTATATTACCTTGAATTAAAACTAGTCTACAAACTAGTCTACAAACTCCATGAAAAAGTACAAACATAAAAGTGCAGACAGCATATGTATTCTCACCACTGTATCTAATACACTAAATTTCTGTAATTTTTGTTTAGTGGTCCATTGTAATTTGAAGGAACAGAGTCATTTGACAGAAGAGCACCTCTCCGTTTCTTGAACAAACTTATCATAGGCAGAACTGATTCTAGGGGAAAAAAAAGTGAAATCACAAGGTCTTGTGGAAAAAGACTTATTCCGCTTTTGTAATGATTTTCCAATATCTTTGACCAAATTCTGATCTCCAGCATCCAGCACTGTCATATCACTAAGACCTTCGCTCATCACTCAAGAAAAGTTTAAACAATTAAATCACACATTATACTAAGATTGGGCTTCCCTGGTAGTACAGAGGTTAAAGCGTCTGCCTGCAATGTAGCAGACCTGGGTTCGATCCCTGGGTCGGGAAGATCCCCTTGAGAAGGAAATGGCAACCCACTCCAGTAATCTTGCCTGGAGAATCCCATGGATGGAGGAGCTTGGTGGGCTACAGTCCACGGGTCGCAAAGAGTCGGACACGACTGAGCGACTTCACTTTCACTTTCACTTATACTAAGATTATTTGCCTTTTAAAGATCCTCAAATAAAAAAATAAGTGACTGAATTATGATAGCAGGGGCATGCCTCAGGCGTTTACTCCTAGGACCCACCCAAGCAGCTACTCTTCTACTTAGGCAACAGAACCATATTCCTGGCCATTTCTCTCCTGCCATTTTTTCTTTCTGATAACAAAATAAAAATTACTAACTAATCTTACCTCAGTAATTCTTTGTAAAAGAGAAAGAGTAAAAGATGGGCTCATTTCAACATATATTTTAGATAAATTTTACTCCTTGAATAAGCATTCAAAATGAAAGGCAAAAAGTAGCAAGAGCACACTTTACTGATGCAAGATATAATTTAAAATAATATGATAGGATCTAAGGAATTCATCTTATATTTGTTTCCAGCTTTGGAGTCAGCTCTTTCATTTCCATATTCTGTCTATGTAGAAAGACAGAACATAAGCTGAACCAAATTTTCTCTGTAAATCTTAGACATCTAGGAAATAATGCTAAAATTTTAGCATTTAAGTGAGTTACATTAAGGCAATCAGTTTATGGAGGATCAGTACTTGAATGTAAACACCCCTGAAGATAAATGTAACATTTTATGGGAAGTTTTATGGAGTTCTATCCAATTTGATATTTTTCAATAGTATAAGATCTTGATTTTTCCTGATATATACTTAAATTATTTTCTGAATATTTAAAAAGCAAAATATTTTCCAGTTCATCATGAGAACTTATGCTTAGATAAATGTTTTCCCACTAGATGTTATGAAGTGCATTAGAGAAAGAAAAGCACAGAACAATCTATTTATGAACAATATAATGTGCAACAAAGTACTCTTAATCTAATTTGTGATCCATACCAGAGACTATAATTTTCTATGGTAGGTTTAAAATGACTTATATTTGTTCATGAATAGCATGTTGAAAGGCTCTATAATTAATTAAATGTCCAATGACAAATCTGATTGCTCTGATTCCATCTTCAGAATCAGAGATTGATAGAAGGCACAGGGTCAGGGGAACCATTTATCACAGTAATAGTGAAATGTAGGATTGATGTTTTGTCAGTCTGGGATACTTTATTTGAAGATGCTTTGCCTCTGGGAGCATCAACAATGCCATCTTATTATATTTCAGCATTTGTGCAAATGTTCCTGAAAGTGCAAGAGGCAGTTAAGTATCGAATTAAAGAGGGGATTTCAAGAGTTATATTCCTTGACTAGAATATAACTCTTCCCAAAGTGTCAGTGTGAAAAATGTAAAGCCAAAGTAAGTTTGTAACCCTAAATTTCTCCATAATAAAACATGGTTATAAAGATATACCAAGGGAGAGAGAAAGAAAAATATGTTAGATTTAAATGTAAGACCTGTCAATAGAAACACTAGTTATAAATGGCACTCAGGGTCAGATATTTGGAGGGTGGAAATGGAAGTTTAGACCAGTCTTTTTTCCACTTAAGTGATTTCGTTAGACCAAGTAGTTATTGTTTAAAAACTGATGTCACTCTTGGTTAAACTACTCAGTTAACTGTTCACTTTAGAAAGTAACAAAATTACAAGGTCAGAGAGGTTGAATGAAACAGACCAAAGAGGCAGCATCTCAGAAAGACGAGACAGAAATTATGAAAGGCATACATCAGCCTATGGAATTATCTCTGTGATCCAGAGGCAAGAAAGAGAGATAGACTTGTTCCTAAAGCAGTTATCAGAATGAAAAGATGCCTTCATAATTTGAGAGCTTCATACCCCAATCTCCTTCTATTATTCATTATCTCCCCAAAAGAGGGGCATTAATAGTTTCTCTGTTCACTTTCTACAATTTTATCTTTTTCTTTCTTGAATTGCCTTCTGTGAGTTAAGTAGTTTGCTATCTTCTCTCTCTCTTATTTTTTATACAAATTTGTATAGAGAAATATTGCCTAAAATGCTGCATCTCCCCTCTGTGATAGACATTCTGGATGTTCATAAATATTCTAACTCTCTGTCCTCAGCACATAATGGGGCCGCACTTCCCTGCTAACTTGAAATTAGGTTTAACCATGTGACTTGCTTTGGCCAGTGAAATGTAGGTGAAAGGTGCTATGTGACTTCTGGAGAGGAGCTTTAATAGCCCAAGACTGCTTTACCAGGTTCTCTTTCTCTCTGCTACCAAAATAGACAGGAGCCAATCCAACAGCAAAGATCATGAGGTTAAAGAAAATGAAGAACAGAGTCTTTAGCTGACCTTCAATGCACATGTTCAAGAGTGATGGGGGGAAAGTCCCTGTGTGCTTTTTAGATACTGAAATTTCAAATTTGTTATTACAGCCTGGTGCATATCATTGGTGGTAAACACACTGATGTAATGAAGAGTAAAGATGTACATACATGAACCATAAAGAGATTCTGTTTTAATTCATGCATTGATAATACATATTATTAGACTCACAAACGCAACAAGCACCCTTTCATCTGCTTAGTTCTTCCTAAATTAGTCCTGTGTTAGAACTGAAATTTTTTGATACCTATTTAGAGATGTGCTAGGCTTCTTGTTACGATTAACTTCTTTGTATGGCATTATGGAACTTTGGTAATTACATTTTCATTCCTCATAGTCAGGGTAGTAAACCATGAGAAGATAGAAAACAGTGTACATCTTTCTTTTCTTGAAATCATTTGACTCATTTTGAGATTGAGCAAATGGCACAACTAAGTCCAAAGATAAAGAACAAGTGAAAGTTTCAAACCATGGTATGACATAACTTCAAGCTGAATGCAAAATAATATAATTAAGGGAGAAAAAGAATGTCTTTATGACATAATTCACTAACCCCTTCCCTTAATGATATTATGACTGAAAAATTAAGACTACTACAATGCTCAAGTGCTAAGTCTTTACCATCTGAGCCATCAGGCCTCCCATATCTGTCTTAAAGAGAAAGCAAAATCAGAAAAAAACAGCTTTGTAACAGAACTTTTTGATTACCTATGTGTCGGTCATAAGAGAAAAACATGGAAGACTATATTCTTCATTTAACATGCTTTGAATCATTTATTATTAAAGTCAAATCTCATCCTCTCTCCAGTGATATCCAATAAATCTTTCTGTGATCAGAGCAAATGTTCTATATTTATGCTGCCCAAAACAGTAGCATGTGGAATGTGGCTAAGTGCCACCAAGAAACTGAATTTGTAGATTTATTTAAATTTAAATAGCCTCTGTAGCTAATGGTTACCATACCAACAGTGTACCTTAAATCTCCATGTAATCTGAAACTAGGGTTGAGTGTTCAAGGTAACAGATTTTGGAAGGTACCAACACCAAACTTAACATTCATAGCCTCAACACTTCCATAAAGATTACGGAAGAGAATGAGACAGCACAATAAAAGATGGCTTTGTGGCTAAAGAAGTGTTATATTGCAAATAACAATACAAATTGTCTCTGGCCTCCTGAAATTATTTTAGGTCCAGAACTTAAACTGTGAACATAAATTTTCCCCGCTTCTTTTTAATCCAAACGGTCTGTATTCCTGTCAGAAAACAAATTCCTATACTCTTGATTGCAACTTTTGCAAACTTAGAATCACAGTAAATGTTTCAAATTACTTTTAATTGAAGTAAAAATTTTATCATTTCCCCAGGTTTTTTTTTAATTTATTATTTTTTTATTTTTATTTTTTAGAGCTTCCATTTTACTTTATTTTACTTTACAGTACTCTATTGGTATTGGCATACATTGACATGAATCTGCCACGGGTGTATTCAATGGTCTCCATCTATGGAAACTTGAAAGGTTTAAATGTTCTTTAATTTTTAACATATGTGTAGCATCATGTCATCATCAAATGAATATCATGTATTTCTTAAACTTAGCAATTCCATAACTCCCAAATTTTGTAGGAGAGCCACATCTACTCACCTACCATCCAGTTGATCTTGAATCTGTGGCAATGGCACCCCACTCCAGTACTCTTGTCTGGAAAATCCTACGGACAGAGGAGCCTGGAAGGCCGCAGTCCATGGGGTCGCTGAGGGTCGGACACGACTGAGTGACTTCACTTTCACTTTTCACTTTCATGCGTTGGAGAAGGAAATGGCAACCCACTCCAGTGTTCTTGCCTGGAGAATCACAGGGACGGGGAAGCCTAGTGGGCTTCCGTCTACGGGGTCGCCCAGAGTCGGACATGACTGAAATGACTTAGCAGCAGCATAGTTGATTTACAATATTGTGTTAGTTTCAGGTGTGCTGCCAATTAACTTGGTTGTATATTTTTCTGATTATTTTCCATTATAGGTATTACAAGACATCGAACACAGTTCTCTGGGTTACATAGTAAATCCCTGTTGCTTATCTATTTTATGTGTAGTAGTTTGTGTCTGTTAATTCCATACTCTTAATTTATCCCTCCCCACTCTTTTGTTTTCCCTTTGTTAGTCAAAAATTTGCTCTCTATTCTTGATCTATTTGGGACTGCCTTCCAGGTGGATAAGTAAAAGAGTTTGCTATTTTTAATGTTTTAGAAAGTTAAAACAAACGTTTAGGTTGTGATGCGTGGTATCACATCAAAGATAAACATTGTTAAAATTATGAGACTATCAAATTTGGAAACATAATATGTAGATAAAGCTTTTTTTCTTGATTAACATCACTGCTGTGGGTAAACACAAGGAAAAAATTTGGCAGTTCATAACCATTAATTCTAGACCTGCAGGGTGTAATTGATCTGGCACTGATGCACATTTGCTGATATTAGGCCAATTTTATTTATCTGTATTTGGATCCTATTCCAAAGTGTCAGTTTTATGAGATAGTCAAAACAGCTTGTGGCCGGGAGAGCTTTTAAATATTTTTCTTAATCTTCACCTTAAATAACTTGATGTTTTAAAAATCCCATCATGTGTTAAATTTTTATTATATCTCCTTTTAATTTAATTTTGATTTGATAGATCATCACATTAACTAGAAACTGTCAGTGGCTCCCTCACTGCCCTTTGTTTAAACTACTTAGTATGATGTATAGAAAGTTCTGTAAACCTGGGTCCAATCTATTTTTCAACTGCTTCTTACAACAGTTCCTTCTGCCCATAATGTACTTACTTGTAAGTCCTTAAAATTTTTTCTGCTCCCACGATTATATTAGGGTGACAATTGTATTAAGAGAATTATACCTATTTCCCCCAAATAGCTAAGTCCTCAAATCTTTCAAGACTAAATTTGTAAGTTATTTCACTCATTTATTCAACAGATAGATAATAAGTATTTTCTGTGTGCCAGGCACTACACTTAGTGCTGTATACATTAATTCACTGAACCCCCACAACTGCTCTATAAAGCAGATGTTAGTGAGTTTGTCATTTCACAATGACAGATGAGGACTCCTTACCCTTTGGTTCTATCTTCCAAAGACCCAACCCATCCCACCCACCATCCTNTATTTTCTGTGTGCCAGGCACTACACTTAGTGCTGTATACATTAATTCACTGAACCCCCACAACTGCTCTATAAAGCAGATGTTAGTGAGTTTGTCATTTCACAATGACAGATGAGGACTCCTTACCCTTTGGTTCTATCTTCCAAAGACCCAACCCATCCCACCCACCATCCTGACAAGCCGTTCAATCTCCCTGCATATTGCGTCTCTATTACTGGACAGTGCCTGCACTATCAGCTTCTGCTACCAGTCAATTCTTCTGGAACCTTATCTTCTCCTGAGATCAAAGCTCAAAGTAGAGACAAGTGAACATCATAGACTGAAATAGATTTAGAGTAAGAAAGAAAGCTCTGATTAATGCGGCAGAAATCTGTTTTCATCCTGAAAATCCTAGTTGAACTTTAGGTTAGTTTGTTAGCAAAATGGCTTTGGTTACTGTGTGCCTTTTCTATGCAGTAATTAAACTGTCTTGTCTACAAATTTCAATCAGTTGTTGTCACTAACTAAAGAGTAAAACATCATTCATAGTCTGCTTACATCACAATTAGTGGCAGAAAATATTTATGGAGTGATTACTGTATGTACAGTTCTGGCTCAGTCTCTGTGGGGTCTCTGGGTCCTGGTGCTCACAAGGTTTGTTTGAGCTGTTTGAGCATCTCTGGCAGGCAAGGAGTTTATGGGATTTTGCCCCACCTACCATCTTGCGGGGGCTTCTTCTTTGCCTGTGGACATGGGGTATCTTTTTTTGGTGGGATCCAACATTCTCCAGTCAATGGTTGTTCAGCAGCGAGTTGTAGTATCGGAGTTCTTGCAAGAGAAGATGAGCGATGAGCACACATCCTTCTACCCTGCCATCTTAGGATACAAATTTATTTAACTTATACGCTGAGTGAAACATGCAAAATGTCAGGCTGGATGAAGTACAAGCTGGAATCAAAATTTCTTGGAGAAATATCAATAACCTCAGATATGAAGATGACACCACCCTTACGGCAGAAAGAGAAGAACTAAAGAGTCTCTTGATGAAAGTGAAATAGGCAAGTGAAAAAGTTGGATTAAAACTCAACATTCAGAAAACTGAGATCATGTCAAGTGGTCCCATCACTTCACAGCAAATAGATGGGGAAACAATGGAAACAGTGACAGACTTTATTTTGGGGGGCTCCAAAATCACTGCAGATGGTAACTGCAGCCATGAAATTAAAAGACACTAGCTTCTTAGAAGAAAGGCTATGGTCAACCTAGACAGCATATTAAAAAGGAGATATATTACTTTGTCAACAAATGTCCATCTAGTCAAAGCTATGGTTTTTCCAGTAGTCACGTATGGATGTGAGAGTTGGACTATAAAGAAAGCTGAGTGCTGAGGAGTTGATACTTTTGAACTGTGGTGTTGGAGAAGACTCTTGAGAGTTCCTTGGACTGCAAGGAGACCCAACCAGTCCATCCTAAAGTGAATCAGTCCTGAATATTCATTGGAAGGAGTGATGCTAAAGCCAAAACTCCAATACTTTGGCCACCTGATATGAAGAACTGACTCACTGAGAAAAACCCTGATGCTGGGAAAGATTGAAGGCAGAAGAAGGGGATGACAGTGAATGGGATGGTTGGATGGCATCACCGACTCAATGGACATGAGTTTGAGTAAGTTCTGGGAGTTGGTGATGGACAGGGAAGCCTGGCATGCTGCAGTCCAGGGGTTGCAAACCGACATAGCCTAGCAACTGAACAATATAGCAACATACAAGTGTGTGTGCGTGTGTGGGTGTGCATGTGTGTGTGTGTGTGTGCATGCTCATCATGTTCAACTCTTTGTGACCCCATGGACTATAGCTTGCCAAGCTCCTCTGTCTATGGGATTTCTCAGACAACACTGCAGTAGGTTGCCACTTTCTGCCCCAGGGAATCATCCCTACCCAGGGTTTGAACCCACATCTCCCGTGGCTCCTGCATTGGCAGATGTTTTCTTTACCGCTGAGCCACCTGCAAAGCCCATGTGTATGTTTGTGTGTGTGTGTGTGTGTGTGTGTGTGAGAGAGAGAGAGAGAGAGAGAGA
>SJYX01015955.1:53464-79250 GCA_006410675.1 Oreotragus oreotragus
TCCCTGGGTCAGAAGGATTCCCCTGGAGGAGGGAAATGAAAATCCACTCTAGTATTCTTGCCTGGAACAGCCCGTGGACAGACGAGCTTGGTGGGCTACAGTCAATGGGGTCACAAGAAGACACTACAGAGAATGAGCGCATACACCATACAGTAAATGGGATATAAAATAAACTATTAACCTTCCTGTCATTTTTGCCTAATTTTAAGAATAATTTCTGTAGTTGAAGCAGCTGTAGGAATAAAATTGGTTATTAAAGTAAAAAAGACTAAGTCTTTACTGAGTTTTCTCCGAGGAAAACAAGAGTGCTGCTCTTGGTGAGCATTGACTAGTGGGCTTATGGACTTGAGAGTGCGGAGGTAACTTAAATTACTCAGGGATTATCCTTATGCAGAAAAAAAAAAGTGAGATGTTGATTTTCACACCCAGAAGACTGGGGAGGCATTTTTTAAATAGTCGAAGACACCTTGATCAAATGACTTTTCACAGAAATTTTTATTACACTGTAAAACTTGACATTTACATCCACAGGCTAAAGAAATTAAAAGATATTTATACTCACTCATTGATGTAAAGTCAGGTTGGAAAATTGACTGAAATTAGGACAAAAGACATTTTGTCATAAGCAAAGGAAAACAACAAAGGAGATTCATGCGATGTACTTGGTAAACTACACATTCACCCAGAATTAAACAGAATATTTACTGAGCACATATTATGTGCCTGGCACTGCCATGGGTGCTCAGAACTCCTGTGAATAAGACAGGCAAGTTCTCTAACCTCACTGAGCTTCTAGCCCAGTGGCAAAGGCAGATCAATAAGCATAGGGTTGACTTATACATTTAAATTCCATTCAGAGAAGTGAGTTATGCTGCCAGCATAACAAAGGGCCATCTGGACTTCCCTGGTGGCCCAGAGGTTAGGAATCTGCCTGCCAGTGCCGGGAAGATGGGTTCAATCTCCGATCCAGGAAGATTCCACGTGCCTTGGAAAAACGAAGCCTGTCTGCCCCAATTACTGAGCCTGTGCTCCAGAGCCAGCACATATCACAAGAGAAGCCAGCTGATTGAGACACCCTCACACTGCAAGGAAGAGTAGTCCCAGCTTGCCACAACTAGAGAAAAGCCCACGTCTAGCAACAAGGACCCAGGGCAGCCCCTCTCCAAAATAATAATAATAATAATCAAGGGCCAACAACCCAGGAATCGGAATATTAGTAAGGGTCGAGGAAGAAAACCAAATCTCTGACATGCTGGAGATTCCGGAAGGCTTCCATCCAAACTCAGGAATAGGAGCAGCTTGTTTCCGAGCCCCTGACATCCCTAAGGTCTTCATTTCCTCCTCTTCCAGCTCAGGCAGGTGCGACTGTACTGTATTCATGCTCCACCTGCAAACGCTCGTCAAAGCTTCACCTGAAAGCCTGTCTACCTCATAGTGTAAGCATGTGTATCTACAGTAGAGTTTCTAATTCCTCAGGGTCATGTAAATGTTAACTGAATACATTTTTGCATTAAAATGTAGTGAGTGGGGGAATTTTACAGGAGAATCCCTCATAGGACAAGATCGAGTTATGGTCCCTCATGATATCAGCTAAGTAGTCCCCAGGGAGATATTGTTTATGAAGAGATCTGAGAGGACATCAACAAGATTCAACTTCCTGTCACTAAATATTTTTCTTTCAAATGAAAGGAAAAATGCACTCAGACAAAACTACAGCTGTGAGCACTTACCTGGTGGTGCCATGGATAAGAATTCACCTGCCAATGCAGGACACGCAGGTTTGATTCCTGGTCTGGGAAGATTCCACATGCCATGAAGCCCATTCACCTAGAGCCCATGTTCTGCAGCAAGAAAAGCCACTGCAATGGGAAGCCCACACACCACAGCAACGAGTAGCCCCCGCTTGCCGTTACTAGAGAAAGCCCATGCACAGCAATGGAGACTCAGTGAGCCAAAATCAACAGATACAAAAAAAACATTTAAACTTTTTTTAAAAAAAGAATATTCTTTCCATTTATTAAAAAAAAAAAATAGCTGTGAAAAGTCCCATTTCTTGGCCAACTAGCATCATCCTAAGTAGAAAATGTATGGCTGGACAGAGTGCATTTCTTAAGTAGAAGCAACAAGTGACCTCAGCAGTAGGAAATCTGTGCCTTCTTGAACAGTCCTTGTGTGGTCAGCTTCTCCATCTGCCAGCTTTTACACCCTCCCCACCCCTTGTCCTGAAATTCCTCCTTCCCCTGGGAACTCCTATAGGGCAAAGCCTCATATGGACCATTCCTGTGGGTGAAGTCCTATCCTTCATCCTGGAAAAGGTGACCCACTGAGCAACACTTCGCACAGATCCTCCCAGCCTCTGCCAATATCTGGTTTTAACTCAATGCTAAAGATTACATGGTTCTCTCATTAAAGGAAGTAATCAAATTACGCATGAATTTGCTCTAAGCCCATGCCTATTTTTTGGTGGCAGAATCATAATAAAACTCTAAATTTTGGTAAAACTAATCAACGTGACTCACATTGGCCTGAAGTGGCAATTATTCTGATCTCATTGCCTTGAGAGAGTTGGTGCTATTTGGTTTGACCTAAACATGCAGTGGGATGAATGGCTTTTAAAATACTTAATTACACGGGCAAGGCCAACTGCAAGGGTAGCCAGCTGTAGGAAATGTCCAGCTTATAGACCATGCGCCTTCATGTGGGCACATACACAATGCAACGAGACAGAGTAAAAGAAATGATTATCCCTAAAAATATTTAATCTCCAGGATGTTGTTTGCCGTTAACAAGATTGATGTCTGCTCTTGGGGACCTTACATGCAAAGGCAGTGAAATGAACAGATCCATATGTTACAGATTCATTAAAACCAGGCAGTGTCTTACGATTACAAATTAAATTGGTACATCTGGAAAAAGGAATACTGGGATTTACAGGTTTTTGTGATTTTTTCCTTATCATAAAATAATGGAAATTGTGGTTCTGATTTTTATTTGATTAAAGGAATCATTTCATTGTTCTAATTGGAAAGGTATGTAGAACTTTTGGAACATACACATATGGCTCAGGTTTGCCGATGGTGTCAGTTAATTTGGCATTGTTAACAGTCTGCTTTTTTTCCCCAGTGTTCATATTTTTCGTTAGTCAGAAATTATTTAGTTGAGCAGTTTTTCTTTAATTTCCACTTTTTTTTTCCTCCAGAGGGCTTTCTTACTTAAAATGTGTTGAGACTTTTTATTGCTTTTATGTCCATCTGAATTTTCTCTAGTAACACAATTTTACGTGCGATTGGGATAAAGACATTTCGAAATCCCTCCAGAGCGGTTCAGTTTGGAAAACATCCTATACACATGATTTGCTGGAGGCAAGCTCACGTTACAGATTAAAAGTCTATGCCAAGACAATAGAAAAAATCATAGTTTCTTCAAATCAAAAGAGAAAGCTATTTTTTATCTTTTTTTTTTTCCCTGAGCCTGAAAGACCTATTTCGAACTTTGAAGGGAAAGCACACCATCACAAGCCTGGTAAGATATCACTCTCCACCCGTTGTTAAAGCCTCAAGCTGTACAAATGTCTAAAGTACAAGGATGCGCTAGGAGCTTACAGAAATGCCTCTCATAGCCGATCGGCTGACCATGCTAAGTGACTATAGCAGTGATTCCAGGAAAATGACAGACGAAACCAACCAAAACAACCACATCCCCCAGATGGACATGGAGCAAACTCTCACTGGTTGGAAAAGTTTTCCTATCACTTGTCTTCTGGAGCTAATTTCCTGCTTATTCATAAACACACATAGAGAACGCAGCATCTAGTGCTAGCAAAAATAAACACATCCAGAAACTCTCTAATAACTGTTAAGTCAGAAGAAGTTTTACTAGTTGCTAAAGCTGCCTTGTAATTTAAGATCATTTATTTTAGATTACTCACTGGAGAAATATCGCAGTGGTTCATGCCCAACTTGTCTTTCCGAAAGGGTGTTAAAGAGTCATTTACTTGGCTTGCATTCCAACCAAACACAGTTCAATGTAAACTTTCTATATGCAACTTGAAGTACATCTTTCTACTTTTTTGTATTGCTTACAGAGGCTAACCTTGTACATGTTCCTTTATTAAACACTCATCTTTCTGTGTTTCATACTAATGTTGAACACTGTTTATACAAGGTCCATGCAATGGCAATATAGATTGTGAATCAGAAATCTGCAGAAGTTCATACAGAGCCACCTTTCTAAAAGAAATAGTTTTACCTTTAGTGTTCCCAGCTTACATACAATAAAATGTCAAATAAACTTAAGTTTTTAATCAAAGTAAATAAAGCCTGAGCAAAGTACCAAGGGGCAAATTCAAGGCCTCTTTGTAACATAAACAATGTTTTCATAACTGAGCAGCCTCACCAACTTAATACCTAAAAACAAGGTTACTCCTGCAGGGATGTGGGTCATACCATCTGCCAACATGTTGTTGTCTGAGTCTGAGGACAGGAAGAAGAGGCAGGAGAAGGAGAAGCAGAGAACAGGCTCCAGCATGTTGCTTTGACCAGCCTTTTATGACATGATTTTCCCTTTCCAACTCCCCTAAAATCCCCATCATTGGAACCAAATATCAAGCCCTCTATTCTCTTATTAATTCATAACATTAGTTATTTCCCATAAAGATGTGGTTGATGCTCAGCTGGACACATATGGCTAGCAACATAGCCATCCCAGAGACTTTCTTGATGGTCCAGTGGTTAGGCTTCTAGGCTTCCACTGCAGGGTGTGAGTTCAATCCTTAGTCATGATATTAAGATCCTGCATGTTGTGAGGTACAGCCAAAATATTTTTTAAATAGTTCATAGTATGAAGAGTGACTAACACTTTGGGACTCTGCTTGAACCTAATGGCTGGCATCTCTCCTTAACATTCAGTGATCCTGTCTTAATGGTTGTTAAATGTTTCTAATGTTACCCCTGATTACAGGCAAGCATATTTCCTCCAAAGAGTTGGGAGAGGAGAAGACTTCCCATTTCCCCATCTCTCTTTAGCTCATGGACATGTACAGACAAGCAGACATGAGGCAGACCCTTCCTAAGGCCCAGCCAACCTGCCTCTGAGGAAATGAACACCAGGACAGGTGAGCTTCACAAGGATGATGACTGTGAGTACAAAGCACGAGGCTGGGAAGACAACCTCAGCAGAGTTGTCCTGGGGAAATTTTCCTGAGTCCCAGGGCCCATATGTGACATAGATAATGAGGGCCCTGAACCAGTCAGCAGTGGGAAATGGAGGTGTGGGCAGGGGGCCAAGTAAGGGAGAAAGAAAGAAGAAACCACAAGCCAACTTGGTTTCCTTTGTAATTTTCCAAGAGTGAGTCTGAGTTAATGAAAAGTCCTCGTGGAAGTTTCCATTTCTTTTTTCTTTTCTCTTCTTGGCTGTGCAGCATATGGGATCTTAGTTCCCCAACAGGTGATTGAACCCACATCTCCTGCGTTGGAAATGGAGTCTTAAACCAGTGGACCACCAAGGTATCCCCAAAAGTTCCATTTATTTTAAACACTTTCCATTTCACTTTCCAAACTATAGTTCACATGCCACTCCCCCTGCTCCCTCTCTGAACACCAGAGCATGCACGACTTTGCTGAGTTAGAATTCTTCAGTGTCCTTGTATGATGCTTCCTTAAAGTTCAAAGTTTCTTAAATCTAGTGTGCTCAGTAGCTCAGTCATGTCCAACTCTTTGCAACCCCATGAACTGTAGCCCACAAGGCTCCTCTATCCATGGGATTTTCCAGGCAAGAATAGGAGAGTGGGCTGTCATTTCCTTTTAGTATTTCTGTGTAACACAGAGCTCCACACAATGTCTGCACATAGATCAAGAAAAAGGCAAAGGTCCCCCCTCTCACCACTCTTTTTCCCATCGTGCTGAGTTTGATTAATATCATAAGACAAAAAAAGGAATAAAAGGCATACAGATTGGGAAGGAAAAGATAAAACAGTATCTGTTCACAGATGGCATAATCTCATGTGTAGAAAAACAAAATGAATTGAAAAAAAAATGCCTGCAATTACTAAGCAATGATAGGAATGTTGCAGGAGACAAGGTTGATATACAAAAATCAATAACTTTCCCATATAACAATAATCAGACAGTGAAATTTGAAACCAAAACCACAATGCCATTTACATGCACACCCTCCTAAAATAACATACTTAGGTATAACTCTAACAAAATATATATGAGACTGATATGAGGAAAACTACAAAATGCTGATGAAAGAAAGCAAAGAAAAACTAATATATTAATATTAAAGTACATAACAGGAGGACTCAATATTGTCCAGATGGAAGGACTTCCCAACTTGATCTATAGATTCAACACAAGGCCAATCAAAATCCCAGAAAGATATTTTGTAGATATTGACGAGCTGATTCTAAAGTCTGGATGAAAAGGCAAAAGACCCAAAATAGCCAACACCATACTGAAGGAAAAGAATCAAGTTGGAGTCTGGCCACTACATGACTTCAAGACAATCTAAAGCAACTGTAATCAGGAGAATGTGCCAAAACAAATAAGCACACTAATTTATCCCAGATCTTGAAGTACATGTCTCAAAGGGATTTTGAGCAATTTCTTCCAATAGTATTTATCACTGTCTATCATTGATGATTGAATAGCAGCTACTATTTTTTTATTGGGACTGAAGCTCCCATACTTTGGCAACCTGAGGCAAAGGGCCGACTCATTGGAAAAGACCCTGATCCTGGGAAAGATTGAGGGAAGAAGGAGAAGGGGGGAGTAGAGGATGAGATGGTAGAATAACATCACTGACTCAATGAACATGAGTTTGAGCAAACTCGGAGATAGTGAAGGACTGGGAAGCCTGGCGTACTGCAGTCCGTGGAATCGCATAGAGTTAGACACGACTGTAGTGACCTAGCACGCACACACACAGCTGCTTGACAATGTTATGTTAGTGTCTGCTGTACAGCAGTGTGAATCAGCTATATGTATACATATATCCTCTCCCTCTTGGACCTCTCCCCTCCCCATAACCCCTACCCCACCCCTCTAGGGCATCTCAGAGCACTGAGCTGAGCTCCCTGTGCTACATAGCAGCTTACAGCCACTGTGGAGAACAGTGTGGAGGTTCCTTAAAAAAAACTAAAAATACCATATGACACAGCAGTCCCACTACTAGACATGCACCCTGAGAAAACCATAATTCCAAAAGATACATGCATCCAAATGTCAATTGCAGCACTATTTATTAACACAATAGCCAGGACGTGGAAGCAGCCTAAGCTGTAATTCATGCTTTTAACCACAACACCATACATTCCTTATGGGGAGACCTGGGTGGACTATAAGGTGACAACTGCAAAGACATAGAAAATTGCTTCTTAGGATGTCAGCAAAGATGCAATAGCACAGTGTGGTCCAAATTTTGTTATTTTGCAAAAGAGGAAACTGAAGTAAAAAGGAAATAGATGCAACTCTAGTAAAAGGAAAGATCAGAAAGTCTGTGTTTTTTTTTTCCCCCCGAATGCTTTTCTCCTGTATATCCCATTCTCAATGCCCCAATATGACACCTGGTGAGTGGCAGGTAACTATTACCTAAGTGACAGACACCAAGTGAGCAGGCAGTATACCCTAAATAAAGAAATAAGAAGTACATTTCTTACTTCTTACAAAGTAAGAAGACATTTGAAAATATCTGATTTTGGTTTTCATAAGCATTTTCTGGAATATAAGTGGAGCTAAAGGCTCAGGAGATTTAAACTCATTGACATCTCAATTATAAAGAAAATGAATTTAAGTTCAGGTTTCTCCCTAACGAAAATAATCCAGATGTCCCTGGCATGGGGATTCTGGATAAATCAGCATGTACCACACACACACACACACACACACACACACATCATGTGTAAATGTCGGGTATTCCAACAAGACTTGGAATAACATTTATTTTCAAGAAATGTAATAAAAAATTCCCTTGAATGCTGAGATTTCCTGTCGTAATTACCTATTTAGTGAAAAATAGTTTAAGGAAACCTGTCGAGTTCCTGAATTATGCATCTAACCCGGGAAAGCTGTCTTGAGTACGTATTTCTCTCTCTGAGGTCGGACAGGGAGTGTTTGAGATTTGAGAGGGAGTATCCAGATATTTTGGCTTCAATCGCCAATGCAGGAGACTTAAGTGACCCAGGTTTGACTCCTGGGTGGGGAGAATCCCCTGAAGGAGGGCATGGCAACCCACTTGAGCATTCTTGCCTGGAGAATCCCATGGACAGAGGAGCCTGGTGAGCTGCAGTACATGGGGTCGCTAAAGAGTCAGACATGACTGAAGTGACTTAACACATACATACTCATCCAGATATTTGCTGGAGCCTCCAAATAATGTTACACTGGGCTGATTATAAGCCATGTAAAGCATCGAACTTGGGTCTCCTGCATTGCAAGTGGGTTCTTAATGATCTGAGCTACAAGAAAACCCCACACTCCTCTTTATCTGGTATCAGTAAGGCTGTGGCTGCTTCCTTTTTACTTTCTTGTTCCTGATCTATATTTTCTTCTTCTTAATTTTGCCTCATTGGAAGTTTTTTTTTTTGCTAATAATTTATAATTATTCATATACTTTGAAAACTAGTCTTTGGTTTGTCATGTATATTGAAAGCATATTGTCTTATTCTTTCACCTTTTGAACAGTTGAATACATTTCATGCCCAATGATAATGTCTTGAGCTTCTTGGTTTGGGGGAAAGGAAATGTATTTGATGAACATAAGGTCCTAAAGCACATTGAGAACTTTACCGCAATGATGAGCCAGACACAGTGAACGAATAGAGGATGCACTGTTGTTGGTGAGATTCAATCAAAAGGAGACTGTTGCATGAGAGACTAGGTGTCCAAGAGTTTAATGAGTTAATTCTGGTGGTTGAGGGGACATAAAAAATCTATTCCATTCCGAGAATCCATAAGCCAGCATACTTGGTTGCTGGACCAAACAACATGGGAGGTTGGGTCACTCAAGGTTACAGTGGTTATTGGGAAGAATCTTTAGTCCTGGTGGTCAAAACTAATGAAGAAAGCCAAGACTGTTGGCAAAACCTGAATAAAATATGAGCCCTACCCAAATGACAGCCCCTAGCCTTGCTCCAATGGCATCGTCTTCACCTGAGTGTTGAAATAAACACTTCACCTCAGGCCACATTCCAGACGTACTGATTCAGAATTTGACTTTAACAAGATCTCCAGGTGATCTGAAGATATTAAATGTGAGTTGCTCTGCTCTAGAAGGATTTTTTTTTTTTCCAGAGACTAGTAACAGGGTATTTAAAAGGGATAATTATAAGTATGATAGGTAAGTACAAGTTAGTTAATTCTGTGTTTTGGTAACTCTTGCTGATTTTTTTCACAGAATTTTCACCTGTATTTTCTCACTTGAACCTCATAACAATTCCATGAGGAAACAGCTTTAAAGGCTGCTTAATTGGCTGGCAAAAGTAAAGTAAATTAAACAAGGCTGGATATAGAAATGATTGCCTTAGTTTTTAAATTTATTTATTTTTACTTGGAGGATGATTGTTTTACAATATTGTGTTGGCTTCTGCCATACAACTACATGAATCAGCCATTGGTATACACATGTCCCCTCCCTGCTGAACCTCCCTCGCACCTCCCACTCCATCCCAACCCTTTAGGTTGTCACAGAGCACCAGGTTTGAGCTCCCTGCATCGTACTATGCTAGCAAGAAGCAGATCAGGGGCTGTTTGGGATCAGAAGTAGGGGAGGAGACTAGCTGCAAAGGGGCACCAACTTTTCAGGGTGACTAGCATGTTCTATATCTTAGTTGCAGTGACTGTTTCATGGCATATATTGCAGACAAAACTCATTAAACTGTGCACTTAAAATAGGTAAAGTTTACTATATGTAAATTATAAATCAATAAAGCTGATTTTAAAATTATAGCAATATACGTTGGTATTGCTATTGTTATTGTTGTGGTTTAGATGCTAAGTCATGTCTAACTCTTCGCGACCCCATGGACTGTAGCCTGCCAGGGTCCTCTGTCCATGGGATTCTCCAGGGAAGAATACTGAAGTGGATAGCCATTTTCTCCTCCAGGAGATCTTCCCCACCCAGGGACTGAACCTGCAGCCCCTGCTTGGTAGGTAGAATCTTTACCACTGAGCCACCTGGAAAGCCCAGACTTTGGCATTAGGAAGTGTTTACAGGTATGCTTTATATGATAATATAGTTTTACACCTTTTTGATAGAACACTTTATTACCCTAAATACTTGCTTTCCCATATGCTCCCAAACAATGTGATACTGGCAGAAGTCACAAAATGATGTTTTCATCTCAGAAGAAGCAACTGTTTTAGCTTAACTGATTACCTAGGAGGAAAGAAACCACATACATAAAGTGAAAAATGCTAAAGGAATACTGAAAATGACTCCTGGATGACTTCTTTTCTTCCAGCTTTATTGAGATATTATTGACACACAACACACATTAGCTAAGTTGTGAAAGTGATGACTTGATACATATATATATATATATAGTGCAAAATGATAACATAGTAAGGTTAGTTAACACCTCCATCCCCTCACATAATTATCATTTGGGGGGAATGATGACATTTGAGATCCACTGTATTGACACCTTTCAAGTATATAATGTTGTTTAGTTGCTAACTTGTGTCCAGTTCTTTTGCAACCCCATGGACTGTTGCCCACCAGGTTCCTCTATCCATGGGATTTCCCAGGCAAGAATACTGGAGGGACGGGGTAGCCTGGTGGGCTGCCCTCTATGGGGTCGCACAGAGTCGGACACGACTGAAGCGACAGCAACAGCAACAACAATACTGGAGTCAGTAGCCATTTCCTTCTCCAGGGGATCTTCCCAACCCAAGGATCAAACTCTCATTTCCTGATTGACAGGTGGATTCTTTACCACTGGGCCACCTGAGAAACCCCTCGTATATAATATGATGTTTACTAATTAGTCACCATGCTGTAAGCTAGATCACCAGAACTTATCCATCTTATAGCTGGATGTTTGGTCCCTTTGACCATCATCTGAGTATTTCCCCCACCTCCCCACCCTCAGCCTCTGTCAACCACCTTCTACTCTCCATTTTTATGAGTTTGACTCCAAGTTTGACTCCAAGTATAAATGAGAACATACAATATTCATTTTCTCTCTGTCTTATTTCACTTAGCATAATACCCTCGAGGCCAATGATCCAAAGGCAGCATTTCCTTCTTCTTATGGCTGAATAACATTCCAGTTCACATCTTCACCCATTCATCTGTCCAGGGACACTGAAGTTGTTTCCGTGTCTTGGCCGTTATGAATAATGCTGTTATGAATGTGGAGCTGTAGATATCTCTTCAAGACTATTTTTATGTACTTCAGATTTATACCCAGAAGTAGAACTGTTAGATCTTATGCTAGTTTTTATTTTATTTTATTTTATTTTTTTTAGAAACCTCCATACTGTCTTCCATAGTGGCTGCACCAACAGTACAGACGGTTACCGTTTTTCAGCACCTTTACCAGCACTTGTGATCACTTGTCTTTTCGGTAACAGCGATTCCAACAGGTGTGAGGTGGTCATTGTGGCTTTGGTTTTCATTTCCCTAATGATTAATGCTACCGAGTTATCTTTTCATGTGTTTGTTGGACATTCGTATGTCTTCTTTGAAAAATGTCTATGCAAGTCTTCTGCCCATTTTTTAATCAAATCATTTGGATCTGGAGTTTGTTTGGTTTTTCCTATTGAGTTGGAGGAGTTCCTTATATTTTGGATGGTGGTGGTTTAGTTGCTAAGTCCTGTCTGACTCTTGAGACACCATGGACTGTAGGCTGCCAGGCTGCTCTGTCCGTGGGATGATCCAGGCAAGAATACTACAGTGAGTTGCCATTTCCTTGTTCAGGGGATCTTCTCGACCCAGGAACTGAACCTGGGTCCCCTGCATTGTCGGCATATTCTGAGCTACAAGGAAAGCCCTTATATTTTGGATATTAACTCCTTATCAGATGTTGGATTTACAAATATCTTCTCTCATTCTGTAGGTCGTCTGTTTGTTGAAGATTTCTTCTGCTGTGCGGAAGCTCTTTAATTCAATGTGGTCCCATTTGCTGATGCTTACTTCTGTTTCTTGTACTTTTGGAGTACCATCCAAAGAAACTTTACCAAGACTAGGGTCAAGGAACTTTTTTCCAATGTTTTCTTCCAGTAGCTTTATACTGTTGAATCTCACATTTACATCCTAAATCCATTTCTATTTAATTTATGCAAGTGTAAGAAAGCGGTCTAATTGCTTTCTTCTCTGTGGAGTTACTCAGTTTGCTCCTGGGTCCCTTCTGATACTACCACCCATCTCTGCAGGAGTTAAATGTGAATATTATTTTGCCTGTTTTACAAAGTTATGAGCTACTGCACTCTTCTCTACTACCTTGAGCAATTTTACATAGTACGACCTCTTAGAATATTACCCATCTTAATCCATCTGACCCAAGTCAGTTCTCCTCTTGAATCTCCCAAATACTCAACCACACAAGTAATGAATGGTCACTGAGTAAGTTAGAGAATTAATGAATCTGTATTAAGAGCTAACAATTACAGAAATCCTTCTATGAGGAGGCTTCCCAGGTGACTCAGTGGTAAAGAATCTGCCTGCAATGCAGGAGACGAGGGTTCAGTGATCCCTGGGTCAGGAAGATCCCCTGGAGAAGAACATGGTTCCCACTCCATGTCTTGCCTGGAGAATTCCAAGGACAGAGGAGTCTAGAGGGCTACACTCCAAGGGACAGGAAAGAGTCGGACACAACTGAGCCACTGAGCACCCACCAGTCTCTCTATGAGACATTGTATTTCATACCCTTCATGTGATTTAACAACCATAGTCTTTGCAATGATTTTCTAGATAAGTACAGTTATTATCCTCATTTACAATGAAAGGAACTAGACAAAGCTGAATCACTTGGACCAGGTAACTCTTGGTCTCAGGCATAACTGAGAGATTCACCTTCAGGCTGTGTGATAGCTATGCTGAACTTGTAGCTACCCTGCCATGATGTCCCTGTATAGGACAGAGGGCAGGCTGTCCCAATCCTGGTGGTGTTCCGGTCTGCCTTGGAGGAGGTTTGTTTTGTTTTATTGATCTCTGTAAGTAAGCTCAAAGAGCTTGAACGCTGTTTGGTCAATAGCCATTAAAAGTAACCAGACTTGGACTTCCCCGGTAATCCAGTGGTTAAGAATCCACCTGCTGGTTCAGGGGACAGGGCTTTGATCCCTGGTCGCAGGGATATGCCGCAGAGCAACTAAGCCCTGCACCACAAATACTGAGCCTGTGCTCTAGAGCCTGGGAACCACAACTACTGACGCCCGTGAGCCCCAGAGCCTGTGCTCCACAACAAGAAAAGCTGCCAAAATGAGGACTCTGTGCATCGCAACTCGAGAGTAGCTCCTGCTTGCTGCAACTAGAGAAAAGCCCACGCACCAGACTCAACAGAGTCAAAAATGAATAACTAAATTTTTAAAAAATAACCTGACTTGATCACACAGTGGCATTTGTGGACATTTTCTTTCCAAAAAAGCAATCCACCTAGGAAATGCTAAAAAAATAAAATAAGCTTTGGCTTCTTTGACATGTCATTTCTTTAAGCAGTCTTCTTAACTTGCTGCTCCTTTGACCCCCTTAGTAGCAGATACAATTCATTTCTTATGCAGACTGACAAAAAAGATGCTCAGTATATGGCACTGCATATCTTGACTTCATTATTCCCTCGTAGCAAAGACTCGAAACTGTAATGTGTGAGAAGGAGAAGGTGCCAGCATGACATTTACTACTGCTAATATGAATCTGATTAATTCTACAACAAGAAACATCCTTTTAACTCTTTGTGGTCTACAAGGAGGAGGGCTTTGGGAAACAGTTGGGTTGTTTGACAGCATCTTGTCCATCAGAGGATGCTTTCAGGATAAAATGACGAGGTAAACACTCCCTTGGAAGGAAATGTCCACAAGTTATCTGACATGGAAGTACCTTTTTTTTTTCTGCAGAAAAAACTCTAAGTGAGATTCAGGGCTCTGGGATGGTTCTGAGTCCCTCAGCTTCAACAAGAATCACTGGCTGGTTGAGAAAACAGACAAGGTGAAAGGCAAGGCCATCCAGACCAGTCGCATTGCTTTCCAAAGAATGTGGCTGCTGCTGTCATTTTTATTTTATCTACTCCCTCAAAACGTTCTTCGTTGTCCTGTGGCCTCAGGGTTCATGTCCAGTACATTTCAGCAATCCTGTACTCGAAATTGCTATTAAAAAGAAAATGCCAGAAGACTACACACACCCCTCAGTTAGGGACTGCTAAGCTAAGGGCATGCACCCTAACTCATGACCTTAAGATTCATTTCAAACACACACAAACAAAAGTTCCAGATAATTCAAGGTTCTGTGAGAGATCTAGTTCATAACGAAGAAAATTTTAAAAATAGCAGCTTACTCTAGACCTGTTTTCTCCAGAGTATTTCTCATTATGGGAAATTTTGCTATCTGCCAGATCTTTCCCCTATTTAAATTCCCCTCCTCTTTTCTCCTCACAACTCACACATTTCAAAATATTTATATATGTCTTTTAATAGTCGTTGTATTATATCTCATGAACTATTTGTAGTAAACCTTTGTGTTCTTAAAAATTTTTTATTAAAAATCATCCCCCTGCGAAATTTATGTTCCTTCAACTATTATATTGGCAGTGATTATTGAAAGCTAAATATTGTAGTTCTCCAATTTGACTCCCCCTCCTAACAGGTTTGGCTAAAATGTCAAACATGTAGAAACTGTGAAAAATACCATAGGATGTGCCGAATAATGTATCACAAGAAAAATGTTTTTCATCAACACATACACACAGACACATATACACACACACAGCCCAAAATGGAAAAAAAAAAAAAAGGAAAAAGAAAGAAAACTGGCTCTGAGGATTGAAACATGCATACGATCATGTATCTATAATTTTTTCCGTATGCATTTAGCATGTATGGACTTGGGACGCTTGGCAGTTTAAAAGAAAAAAAAAAAAAACAGGATCTCTTTTTCTGAGGTAGGTTGAAAAATTCTTTCTAAAACTGTCTTTGAAAAGAGAGTTCAAAGTCGGTGTTTTGTGGCTTTGTAAATAACATCACCTTAGAATATTTATACATTTTCTCCTTGAGGATGGAGGGGTCATATTGAAATGTTCCTGGCAAATGTGCAATGGTGAGAAAGCCATAGCTCCCCAAGCAAATACTGCAGTCAGCCAGGGGAAAGAAGGGGGCGGGACTCTGGAGGTGGGTTTATTTTACAAGTAAATTGTATGTGGTGTTGTTTATGGGCTCCTGGTGACCCAGAGCAGTCCTGTTGGCTGTTGGTCTGCAGAAATCAAAGAATACACGTCTGGATGTAGACAAACGGTGCATGGGGCAGGGTTTGGGTTTTAAACGTGAACATATGCTCCGGTGGAGCCCAGGCAGGAGTAGAAATTGTTTCTGTTTGGTTCGTTTCGATTCTGAAAGAAGCTTTTGTGTGTCAGGATGTAACGGGATCTCGGGCTGGAGCCTTGCCCCGTGGCATCTAGGTCACAGTGTCTGTCCCAGGGAACTAGATCTCCGGCCGGGTGCACGTCTCTGCCTTCCCTCCTGGCATGGGCTTCTCTGAGCCCTAATTCACTTCTGCCAGAAGGATTAAGAAGGGAACCCCTTTTGTGCCCCTCGGTGGAGGTCGAGGTGTTTCTCCACTCTGGATGCTCACAAAAATTAAAGAGCAGTTCTGTTGCAGTATTAGAGAACTACGCTCATTGAATACGGTCCAGAAATCTGCTGGTTCCATTTCTTCGCCCCATCTGTTTCTCTCGCACTGGCTATGTTCGTTCGTATTTCCTCAAGCATCATGCTGGATTGCCCTCGCAGTACTACAGGAAAGGGCATAGACTGATCATTTTTGCGGGACAAGGAAATGCAGACGCAGGCAGGGAGAGCCGTGCAGCGGCTTACTTCCTGTCCAGAGTCAGAGACAAAACTTGGTCACAAGAAAGACCCAAAGAGAGCAAAGATCGAGGCGGTTGTTGTGGTCCTCGAGGCGGGGGTGGGGAGCGCCAGCAGTGTCAGGAGAACCATCCGCAGGCTTATCTGTCTTTCTACGTTGGCACGTGAAAGCTCCCAGCTCAGCACGCCATGTGTCAAATCTATCATTTCGTATGTCAGCAACCATTATTCCCTCTTTTGTCACCAGTTTTGACCAAAGGATGAAAAATTGCTGTCTTACTCAGACAAAATTATTGCTGGGGGGCTGGGGTGGCGGGGGAGGGGAGGGNCTCCAAGGGACAGGAAAGAGTCGGACACAACTGAGCCACTGAGCACCCACCAGTCTCTCTATGAGACATTGTATTTCATACCCTTCATGTGATTTAACAACCATAGTCTTTGCAATGATTTTCTAGATAAGTACAGTTATTATCCTCATTTACAATGAAAGGAACTAGACAAAGCTGAATCACTTGGACCAGGTAACTCTTGGTCTCAGGCATAACTGAGAGATTCACCTTCAGGCTGTGTGATAGCTATGCTGAACTTGTAGAGATGTGTATAAGAGACAGCCATAACCCCTACCCCACCCCTCTAGGGCATCTCAGAGCACTGAGCTGAGCTCCCTGTGCTACATAGCAGCTTACAGCCACTGTGGAGAACAGTGTGGAGGTTCCTTAAAAAAAACTAAAAATACCATATGACACAGCAGTCCCACTACTAGACATGCACCCTGAGAAAACCATAATTCCAAAAGATACATGCATCCAAATGTCAATTGCAGCACTATTTATTAACACAATAGCCAGGACGTGGAAGCAGCCTAAGCTGTAATTCATGCTTTTAACCACAACACCATACATTCCTTATGGGGAGACCTGGGTGGACTATAAGGTGACAACTGCAAAGACATAGAAAATTGCTTCTTAGGATGTCAGCAAAGATGCAATAGCACAGTGTGGTCCAAATTTTGTTATTTTGCAAAAGAGGAAACTGAAGTAAAAAGGAAATAGATGCAACTCTAGTAAAAGGAAAGATCAGAAAGTCTGTGGTGTTTTTTTTTCCCCCAAATGCTTTTCTCCTGTATATCCCATTCTCAATGCCTCAATATGACACCTGGTGAGTGGCAGGTAACTATTACCTAAGTGACAGACACCAAGTGAGCAGGCAGTATACCCTAAATAAAGAAATAAGAAGTACATTTCTTACTTCTTACAAAGTAAGAAGACATTTGAAAATATCTGATTTTGGTTTTCATAAGCATTTTCTGGAATATAAGTGGAGCTAAAGGCTCAGGAGATTTAAACTCATTGACATCTCAATTATAAAGAAAATGAATTTAAGTTCAGGTTTCTCCCTAACGAAAATAATCCAGATGTCCCTGGCATGGGGATTCTGGATAAATCAGCATGTACCACACACACACACACACACACACACACACATCATGTGTAAATGTCGGGTATTCCAACAAGACTTGGAATAACATTTATTTTCAAGAAATGTAATAAAAAATTCCCTTGAATGCTGAGATTTCCTGTCGTAATTACCTATTTAGTGAAAAATAGTTTAAGGAAACCTGTCGAGTTCCTGAATTATGCATCTAACCCGGGAAAGCTGTCTTGAGTACGTATTTCTCTCTCTGAGGTCGGACAGGGAGTGTTTGAGATTTGAGAGGGAGTATCCAGATATTTTGGCTTCAATCGCCAATGCAGGAGACTTAAGTGACCCAGGTTTGACTCCTGGGTGGGGAGAATCCCCTGAAGGAGGGCATGGCAACCCACTTGAGCATTCTTGCCTGGAGAATCCCATGGACAGAGGAGCCTGGTGGGCTGCAGTACATGGGGTCGCTAAAGAGTCAGACATGACTGAAGTGACTTAACACATACATACTCATCCAGATATTTGCTGGAGCCTCCAAATAATGTTACACTGGGCTGATTATAAGCCATGTAAAGCATCGAACTTGGGTCTCCTGCATTGCAAGTGGGTTCTTAATGATCTGAGCTACAAGAAAACCCCACACTCCTCTTTATCTGGTATCAGTAAGGCTGTGGCTGCTTCCTTTTTACTTTCTTGTTCCTGATCTATATTTTCTTCTTCTTAATTTTGCCTCATTGGAAGTTTTTTTTTGCTAATAATTTATAATTATTCATATACTTTGAAAACTAGTCTTTGGTTTGTCGTGTATATTGAAAGCATATTGTCTTATTCTTTCACCTTTTGAACAGTTGAATACATTTCATGCCCAATGATAATGTCTTGAGCTTCTTGGTTTGGGGGAAAGGAAATGTATTTGATGAACATAAGGTCCTAAAGCACATTGAGAACTTTACCGCAATGATGAGCCAGACACAGTGAACGAATAGAGGATGCACTGTTGTTGGTGAGATTCAATCAAAAGGAGACTGTTGCATGAGAGACTAGGTGTCCAAGAGTTTAATGAGTTAATTCTGGTGGTTGAGGGGACATAAAAAATCTATTCCATTCCGAGAATCCATAAGCCAGCGTACTTGGTTGCTGGACCAAACAACATGGGAGGTTGGGTCGCTCAAGGTTACAGTGGTTATTGGGAAGAATCTTTAGTCCTGGTGGTCAAAACTAACGAAGAAAGCCAAGACTGTTGGCAAAACCTGAATAAAATATGAGCCCTACCCAAATGACAGCCCCTAGCCTTGCTCCAATGGCATCGTCTTCGCCTGAGTGTTGAAATAAACACTTCACCTCAGGCCACATTCCAGACGTACTGATTCAGAATTTGACTTTAACAAGATCTCCAGGTGATCTGAAGATATTAAATGTGAGTTGCTCTGCTCTAGAAGGATTTTTTTTTTTTCCAGAGACTAGTAACAGGGTATTTAAAAGGGATAATTATAAGTATGATAGGTAAGTACAAGTTAGTTAATTCTGTGTTTTGGTAACTCTTGCTGATTTTTTTCACAGAATTTTCACCTGTATTTTCTCACTTGAACCTCATAACAATTCCATGAGGAAACAGCTTTAAAGGCTGCTTAATTGGCTGGCAAAAGTAAAGTAAATTAAACAAGGCTGGATATAGAAATGATTGCCTTAGTTTTTAAATTTATTTATTTTTACTTGGAGGATGATTGTTTTACAATATTGTGTTGGCTTCTGCCATACAACTACATGAATCAGCCATTGGTATACACATGTCCCCTCCCTGCTGAACCTCCCTCGCACCTCCCACTCCATCCCAACCCTTTAGGTTGTCACAGAGCACCAGGTTTGAGCTCCCTGCATCGTACTATGCTAGCAAGAAGCAGATCAGGGGCTGTTTGGGATCAGAAGTAGGGGAGGAGACTAGCTGCAAAGGGGCACCAACTTTTCAGGGTGACTAGCATGTTCTATATCTTAGTTGCAGTGACTGTTTCATGGCATATATTGCAGACAAAACTCATTAAACTGTGCACTTAAAATAGGTAAAGTTTACTATATGTAAATTATAAATCAATAAAGCTGATTTTAAAATTATAGCAATATACGTTGGTATTGCTATTGTTATTGTTGTGGTTTAGATGCTAAGTCATGTCTAACTCTTCGCGACCCCATGGACTGTAGCCTGCCAGGGTCCTCTGTCCATGGGATTCTCCAGGGAAGAATACTGAAGTGGATAGCCATTTTCTCCTCCAGGAGATCTTCCCCACCCAGGGACTGAACCTGCAGCCCCTGCTTGGTAGGTAGAATCTTTACCACTGAGCCACCTGGAAAGCCCAGACTTTGGCATTAGGAAGTGTTTACAGGTATGCTTTATATGATAATATAGTTTTACACCTTTTTGATAGAACACTTTATTACCCTAAATACTTGCTTTCCCATATGCTCCCAAACAATGTGATACTGGCAGAAGTCACAAAATGATGTTTTCATCTCAGAAGAAGCAACTGTTTTAGCTTAACTGATTACCTAGGAGGAAAGAAACCACATACATAAAGTGAAAAATGCTAAAGGAATACTGAAAATGACTCCTGGATGACTTCTTTTCTTCCAGCTTTATTGAGATATTATTGACACACAACACACATTAGCTAAGTTGTGAAAGTGATGACTTGATACATATATATATATATATAGTGCAAAATGATAACATAGTAAGGTTAGTTAACACCTCCATCCCCTCACATAATTATCATTTGGGGGGAATGATGACATTTGAGATCCACTGTATTGACACCTTTCAAGTATATAATGTTGTTTAGTTGCTAACTTGTGTCCAGTTCTTTTGCAACCCCATGGACTGTTGCCCACCAGGTTCCTCTATCCATGGGATTTCCCAGGCAAGAATACTGGAGGGACGGGGTAGCCTGGTGGGCTGCCCTCTATGGGGTCGCACAGAGTCGGACACGACTGAAGCGACAGCAACAGCAACAACAATACTGGAGTCAGTAGCCATTTCCTTCTCCAGGGGATCTTCCCAACCCAAGGATCAAACTCTCATTTCCTGATTGACAGGTGGATTCTTTACCACTGGGCCACCTGAGAAACCCCTCGTATATAATATGATGTTTACTAATTAGTCACCATGCTGTAAGCTAGATCACCAGAACTTATCCATCTTATAGCTGGATGTTTGGTCCCTTTGACCATCATCTGAGTATTTCCCCCACCTCCCCACCCTCAGCCTCTGTCAACCACCTTCTACTCTCCATTTTTATGAGTTTGACTCCAAGTTTGACTCCAAGTATAAATGAGAACATACAATATTCATTTTCTCTCTGTCTTATTTCACTTAGCATAATACCCTCGAGGCCAATGATCCAAAGGCAGCATTTCCTTCTTCTTATGGCTGAATAACATTCCAGTTCACATCTTCACCCATTCATCTGTCCAGGGACACTGAAGTTGTTTCCGTGTCTTGGCCGTTATGAATAATGCTGTTATGAATGTGGAGCTGTAGATATCTCTTCAAGACTATTTTTATGTACTTCAGATTTATACCCAGAAGTAGAACTGTTAGATCTTATGCTAGTTTTTATTTTATTTTATTTTATTTTTTTTAGAAACCTCCATACTGTCTTCCATAGTGGCTGCACCAACAGTACAGACGGTTACCGTTTTTCAGCACCTTTACCAGCACTTGTGATCACTTGTCTTTTCGGTAACAGCGATTCCAACAGGTGTGAGGTGGTCATTGTGGCTTTGGTTTTCATTTCCCTAATGATTAATGCTACCGAGTTATCTTTTCATGTGTTTGTTGGACATTCGTATGTCTTCTTTGAAAAATGTCTATGCAAGTCTTCTGCCCATTTTTTAATCAAATCATTTGGATCTGGAGTTTGTTTGGTTTTTCCTATTGAGTTGGAGGAGTTCCTTATATTTTGGATGGTGGTGGTTTAGTTGCTAAGTCCTGTCTGACTCTTGAGACACCATGGACTGTAGGCTGCCAGGCTGCTCTGTCCGTGGGATGATCCAGGCAAGAATACTACAGTGAGTTGCCATTTCCTTGTTCAGGGGATCTTCTCGACCCAGGAACTGAACCTGGGTCCCCTGCATTGTCGGCATATTCTGAGCTACAAGGAAAGCCCTTATATTTTGGATATTAACTCCTTATCAGATGTTGGATTTACAAATATCTTCTCTCATTCTGTAGGTCGTCTGTTTGTTGAAGATTTCTTCTGCTGTGCGGAAGCTCTTTAATTCAATGTGGTCCCATTTGCTGATGCTTACTTCTGTTTCTTGTACTTTTGGAGTACCATCCAAAGAAACTTTACCAAGACTAGGGTCAAGGAACTTTTTTCCAATGTTTTCTTCCAGTAGCTTTATACTGTTGAATCTCACATTTACATCCTAAATCCATTTCTATTTAATTTATGCAAGTGTAAGAAAGCGGTCTAATTGCTTTCTTCTCTGTGGAGTTACTCAGTTTGCTCCTGGGTCCCTTCTGATACTACCACCCATCTCTGCAGGAGTTAAATGTGAATATTATTTTGCCTGTTTTACAAAGTTATGAGCTACTGCACTCTTCTCTACTACCTTGAGCAATTTTACATAGTACGACCTCTTAGAATATTACCCATCTTAATCCATCTGACCCAAGTCAGTTCTCCTCTTGAATCTCCCAAATACTCAACCACACAAGTAATGAATGGTCACTGAGTAAGTTAGAGAATTAATGAATCTGTATTAAGAGCTAACAATTACAGAAATCCTTCTATGAGGAGGCTTCCCAGGTGACTCAGTGGTAAAGAATCTGCCTGCAATGCAGGAGACGAGGGTTCAGTGATCCCTGGGTCAGGAAGATCCCCTGGAGAAGAACATGGTTCCCACTCCATGTCTTGCCTGGAGAATTCCAAGGACAGAGGAGTCTAGAGGGCTACACTCCAAGGGACAGGAAAGAGTCGGACACAACTGAGCCACTGAGCACCCACCAGTCTCTCTATGAGACATTGTATTTCATACCCTTCATGTGATTTAACAACCATAGTCTTTGCAATGATTTTCTAGATAAGTACAGTTATTATCCTCATTTACAATGAAAGGAACTAGACAAAGCTGAATCACTTGGACCAGGTAACTCTTGGTCTCAGGCATAACTGAGAGATTCACCTTCAGGCTGTGTGATAGCTATGCTGAACTTGTAGCTACCCTGCCATGATGTCCCTGTATAGGACAGAGGGCAGGCTGTCCCAATCCTGGTGGTGTTCCGGTCTGCCTTGGAGGAGGTTTGTTTTGTTTTATTGATCTCTGTAAGTAAGCTCAAAGAGCTTGAACGCTGTTTGGTCAATAGCCATTAAAAGTAACCAGACTTGGACTTCCCCGGTAATCCAGTGGTTAAGAATCCACCTGCTGGTTCAGGGGACAGGGCTTTGATCCCTGGTCGCAGGGATATGCCGCAGAGCAACTAAGCCCTGCACCACAAATACTGAGCCTGTGCTCTAGAGCCTGGGAACCACAACTACTGACGCCCGTGAGCCCCAGAGCCTGTGCTCCACAACAAGAAAAGCTGCCAAAATGAGGACTCTGTGCATCGCAACTCGAGAGTAGCTCCTGCTTGCTGCAACTAGAGAAAAGCCCACGCACCAGACTCAACAGAGTCAAAAATGAATAACTAAATTTTTAAAAAATAACCTGACTTGATCACACAGTGGCATTTGTGGACATTTTCTTTCCAAAAAAGCAATCCACCTAGGAAATGCTAAAAAAATAAAATAAGCTTTGGCTTCTTTGACATGTCATTTCTTTAAGCAGTCTTCTTAACTTGCTGCTCCTTTGACCCCCTTAGTAGCAGATACAATTCATTTCTTATGCAGACTGACAAAAAAGATGCTCAGTATATGGCACTGCATATCTTGACTTCATTATTCCCTCGTAGCAAAGACTCGAAACTGTAATGTGTGAGAAGGAGAAGGTGCCAGCATGACATTTACTACTGCTAATATGAATCTGATTAATTCTACAACAAGAAACATCCTTTTAACTCTTTGTGGTCTACAAGGAGGAGGGCTTTGGGAAACAGTTGGGTTGTTTGACAGCATCTTGTCCATCAGAGGATGCTTTCAGGATAAAATGACGAGGTAAACACTCCCTTGGAAGGAAATGTCCACAAGTTATCTGACATGGAAGTACCTTTTTTTTTTCTGCAGAAAAAACTCTAAGTGAGATTCAGGGCTCTGGGATGGTTCTGAGTCCCTCAGCTTCAACAAGAATCACTGGCTGGTTGAGAAAACAGACAAGGTGAAAGGCAAGGCCATCCAGACCAGTCGCATTGCTTTCCAAAGAATGTGGCTGCTGCTGTCATTTTTATTTTATCTACTCCCTCAAAACTTTCTTCGTTGTCCTGTGGCCTCAGGGTTCATGTCCAGTACATTTCAGCAATCCTGTACTCGAAATTGCTATTAAAAAGAAAATGCCAGAAGACTACACACACCCCTCAGTTAGGGACTGCTAAGCTAAGGGCATGCACCCTAACTCATGACCTTAAGATTCATTTCAAACACACACAAACAAAAGTTCCAGATAATTCAAGGTTCTGTGAGAGATCTAGTTCATAACGAAGAAAATTTTAAAAATAGCAGCTTACTCTAGACCTGTTTTCTCCAGAGTATTTCTCATTATGGGAAATTTTGCTATCTGCCAGATCTTTCCCCTATTTAAATTCCCCTCCTCTTTTCTCCTCACAACTCACACATTTCAAAATATTTATATATGTCTTTTAATAGTCGTTGTATTATATCTCATGAACTATTTGTAGTAAACCTTTGTGTTCTTAAAAATTTTTTATTAAAAATCATCCCCCTGCGAAATTTATGTTCCTTCAACTATTATATTGGCAGTGATTATTGAAAGCTAAATATTGTAGTTCTCCAATTTGACTCCCCCTCCTAACAGGTTTGGCTAAAATGTCAAACATGTAGAAACTGTGAAAAATACCATAGGATGTGCCGAATAATGTATCACAAGAAAAATGTTTTTCATCAACACATACACACAGACACATATACACACACACAGCCCAAAATGGAAAAAAAAAAAAAGGAAAAAGAAAGAAAACTGGCTCTGAGGATTGAAACATGCATACGATCATGTATCTATAATTTTTTCCGTATGCATTTAGCATGTATGGACTTGGGACGCTTGGCAGTTTAAAAGAAAAAAAAAAAAAACAGGATCTCTTTTTCTGAGGTAGGTTGAAAAATTCTTTCTAAAACTGTCTTTGAAAAGAGAGTTCAAAGTCGGTGTTTTGTGGCTTTGTAAATAACATCACCTTAGAATATTTATACATTTTCTCCTTGAGGATGGAGGGGTCATATTGAAATGTTCCTGGCAAATGTGCAATGGTGAGAAAGCCATAGCTCCCCAAGCAAATACTGCAGTCAGCCAGGGGAAAGAAGGGGGCGGGACTCTGGAGGTGGGTTTATTTTACAAGTAAATTGTATGTGGTGTTGTTTATGGGCTCCTGGTGACCCAGAGCAGTCCTGGTGGCTGTTGGTCTGCAGAAATCAAAGAATACACGTCTGGATGTAGACAAACGGTGCATGGGGCAGGGTTTGGGTTTTAAACGTGAACATATGCTCCGGTGGAGCCCAGGCAGGAGTAGAAATTGTTTCTGTTTGGTTCGTTTCGATTCTGAAAGAAGCTTTTGTGTGTCAGGATGTAACGGGATCTCGGGCTGGAGCCTTGCCCCGTGGCATCTAGGTCACAGTGTCTGTCCCAGGGAACTAGATCTCCGGCCGGGTGCACGTCTCTGCCTTCCCTCCTGGCATGGGCTTCTCTGAGCCCTAATTCACTTCTGCCAGAAGGATTAAGAAGGGAACCCCTTTTGTGCCCCTCGGTGGAGGTCGAGGTGTTTCTCCACTCTGGATGCTCACAAAAATTAAAGAGCAGTTCTGTTGCAGTATTAGAGAACTACGCTCATTGAATACGGTCCAGAAATCTGCTGGTTCCATTTCTTCGCCCCATCTGTTTCTCTCGCACTGGCTATGTTCGTTCGTATTTCCTCAAGCATCATGCTGGATTGCCCTCGCAGTACTACAGGAAAGGGCATAGACTGATCATTTTTGCGGGACAAGGAAATGCAGACGCAGGCAGGGAGAGCCGTGCAGCGGCTTACTTCCTGTCCAGAGTCAGAGACAAAACTTGGTCACAAGAAAGACCCAAAGAGAGCAAAGATCGAGGCGGTTGTTGTGGTCCTCGAGGCGGGGGTGGGGAGCGCCAGCAGTGTCAGGAGAACCATCCGCAGGCTTATCTGTCTTTCTACGTTGGCACGTGAAAGCTCC
>SJYX01015955.1:83816-111954 GCA_006410675.1 Oreotragus oreotragus
GGGATTAGTAGATATATACTATTTTATATATATATGATATATCATATATTGTATATCTATATCTATAGTGAAGTGAAGTCGCTCAGTCATGTCTGACTGTTTGCGACCTCATGGACTGTAGCCAACCAGGCTCCTCTGTCCATGGGATTCTCCAGGTAAGAATACTGGAGTGGGTTGCCATTTCCTTCTCCAGGGGATCTTCTCTACCCTGAGATCGAAACCGGGTCTCCTGCACTGCAGGCAGACGCTTTACCCTCTGAGCCACCAGGGAAGCCTCTAATCTATATCTATATCTATATCTATCTATAAAGCTTCCCTGGTAGCTCAGAGGGTAAAGAATATGCCTGCAATGCCAGATACCTGGGTTCGATCTCTGGATTAGGAAGATTCCCTGGATTAGGAAGATCCCCTGGAGAAAGGAATGGCAATCCACTCCAGTATTCTTGCCTGGAGAATTCTATGGACTGAGGAGCCTGGTAGGGTAAGAAGGGTAAGGGATAAATAAGGAGTTTGGAAAAAACAGATGCACACCATTTTATATATATATTAGATAAACAACAAGGACTTACTCTATGGCACAGGAAATATACTCAGTATTCCATGAAAACCTGTAAAATAAAAGCCTATAAATAGGATTCTTATATATATTCATATATATATATGAAAAAGTGAATCATTTTGCTGTATACTGAAATTAACACAACATTGTTAAGCAACTATGAAAGTTAAAGTGTTAACCACTCAGTCAGTCTGACTCTCTGTGACCCCATGGACTGTATCCCGCAAGGCTCCTCTGTTCATGGAGTTCTCCAGGCAAGAATACTGGAGTGGGAGCATCTTTCTGACCCAGGAATCGAACCCATGTCTCATGCACTGCAAGCAGATTCTTTATCGTCTAAGTCACCAGGGAAGCCCCAATCAACTATAGTAGTGAAGTCACTCAGCTGTGTCCGACTCTTTGCAACCCTGTGGACTGCAGCCCACCAGGCTCCTCAATCCATGGGGTTCTCCAGGCAAGAATACTGGAGTGGGTTGCCATTTCCTTCTCCAGGGGATCTTCCCGACCCAGGGATCGAACCCAGGTCTCCCGCATTGCAGGCGAACGTTTTAACCTTTGAGCCACCAGGGAAACCCCCAATCAACCATATTTCAGTCAAAAAAAGATAGTACTTCTGGAATGAATGAAAAATTAGAGAATTGCATCACAGCTCCGTGAATGTACCTTCGTTTAAATTACAGTCAGAAAAGTTGTCCAAGACACAGTCTTCTTAAACCTGTTAACAGCCCCATGTGAACTCACACTGAAAGTATGCAAATCAGCTACTTTTCCTCGGATTAAAACAACGTGTCTCCACGCCCTTTCACTAAGCAAAAGTTTGATCAGACTAAGTAAATGACCACAGTTCAAAACTTCAGAAAGAGAAGAAAATGTCACTTTTACTTCTTACTCCCACAAATATAATTCTGACTATTTGTTTATCTGAAATAAAACCACAGGTAAATACCCAGACACCAAGTTGTAATCTAAACCATGAAAACATGTCTGAGCCTGTTGTTCTGTCTGATTCAGTTGTACGTGAGCATCGGTAATAGACTGTTTTAAGTACTTTTGAGAAAATGAAAAGTTGGATTTTACTTAAAACACAGGACACACAGTAAAAGCATTTTCAACATTAACCAAAAATTTAGGGCACAGCATAAAATGAAACCGTCCGAGGAATGCATTTTCATATTTTAGTGTACTGTATACTTATAAATTAATTGCCCCTGAAGAGTAAATGGTAACATTAACTAATAGTGTAATTGTAAAAGCACAGGGTTTATAGTTAGGAAGACTAGTGTTCTAGTCCCAGTGGTGTGATTTCTGTTTTTGTGGTCTTTCTGTGTTTTTTGGCAAGTGCCTTAGTCTCTCAATCTAATTTTCTCATCTATAAAACTCACAATTCTAACAGAAAGGATTGCTTTGAGAGTTAAGAAATGTATATTAAGTGCCGACCTACATGGTTAGCATGCAATAAAAGATGTACCTTTAGATTGTTATAAGAAGTTAGCTATGTATTTCAGTGTTTGTTGGAAATTTTATAACACAGCAAGCATGCTAAACAACCTAGAGAGTCAAAATTCTTTTACCTAAGTTCATCATATTTTTTGCAAAATCTAAAAAACTATGATAAGATTTTTTTTCTTCATTAAGAAGGTATGCCGTGTAATCAAATGGAATTGTGAAACCTCATGAGTGCATAAATATGGAACTTGCACAGTTGTCTTCCACAAATAAGAAATGTTTACTCTTAATCTCCCTGAGAATGCGGTGTCTAACACATTGTCAGGATACTGTAAGATGTATTAATATTAACTCCACCTATTAAAATTATTAGCTCTAAAGTAAAATTCTAAAACAAAAGATCTCCACAAAGATCTAAAATTATTCTTTAGTGTGAAAGGAATAATAATGTAAAGATTGACTTTAAGTTAAAACCTGTTCATTGATACAAGCATGTTCCTTCGAGTTGGAGCAAGACATTCTTGTCTGTTCTGATCATTTTTCTTTTATATTTTTAATTTTTATTTTATATTGGGACATAGTAGGTTAACAAAGCTGTGTTAGTTTCATGTGTACAGCAAAGTGGTTCAATTATGTATTTACGTGTATGCTTTTTTAAAGTTCTTTTCCCATCTAGGTTGTTACAGAATATTGAACAACATTCCCTGTGCTATACAGTAGGTCTTTGTTTGTTCTCTATTTTTAAATATAGAGGTGTGTACACTCCAGTGTTCTTGTCTGGAGAATCCCAGGGACAGGGGAGCCTGGTGGGCAGCCGTCTGTGGGGTCGCACAGAGTCGGACACGACGGAAGCGACTTAGCAGCAGCAGCAGCAGTGTGTACACGGGCTTCCCTGGTGGCTCAGATGGGAAAGAGTCTGGAAGATCCCCTGGAGAAAGAAATGGCGACCCACCCAATATTCTTGCCTGGAAAATCCCAGGGACAGAGGAGTCTGGCAGGCTCTAGTCCATGGGGTCGCAGAGTCAGACACGACTGAGCGAGCATGTCCATCCCAAACTTTTTCTTAAACTCTTCTCTCTTCTGGTCTCCCTTGCTATTTCTCTGACTCTCACTTACCCCTTTCCTCTTTCAGGTCTTCCTCAAACATTCCCTTACCTTACCCCAAAAAGATGGTGAAGAGTATCCCAACAAGAAAGAGATGACATAGCCGAATCATGACATTTGAAGAGTTTAATATAAAAGGTCTCTCCATGAAAGCATGGGCAAGATGGAAGGAAACTGCAAATTTAGGGCAGTACCCTGGGCTAGTGAAGGGGCCAAAGTGGGTTGCCATTTCCTTCTCCAATGCACGAAAGTGAAAAGTGAAAGTGAAGTTGCTCAGTTGTGTCCGACCCTCAGCAACCCCAGGGACCGCAGCCCTCCAGGTTCCTCCGCCCATAGGATTTTCCAGGCAAGAGTACTGGAGTGGGGTGCCATTGCCTAGTGGACGAATAGCTTCATGGTTCTGTGAAGCTTTGCATTCACGCCTCTAAGGTAAATTTCACTCTTTCTGTTTGATGAGGGAGGAAGCTGAGATTCAGAGAGATCTTCCCGAGGTCTTGTTCCCCTCTCTCCAAAGGAGGGTTGCCATTTCCTTCTCCAATGCACGAAAGTGAAAAGTGAAAGTGAAGTTGCTCAGTCGTGTCCGACCCTCAGCAACCCCAGGGACCGCAGCCCTCCAGGCTCCTCCATCCATAGGATTTTCCAGGCAAGAGTACTGGAGTAGGGTGCCATTGCCTAGTGGACGAATAGCTTCATGGTTCTGTGAAGCTTTGCATTCACGCCTCTTAGGTAAATTTCACTGTTTTTGTTTGATGAGGGAGGAAGCTGAGATTCAGAGAGATCTTCCCGAGGTCTTGTTCCCCTCTCTCCAAAGGTGGCCTGAATCTATAATAGAAGAGGGGTGTGTGTGTTGGTGAGGGAGTCTTACGTGGAGGTTTTGTTTTGAACATGGAGTTATTTGCTGCTGAAGAGCGGAAGGACTCGGTATTTTGAAGGTACTCTGTACTCCAGTGGCTTTAAGCTCATGAGCTTCCTTAATCCTCACAATAGCTGTCATAGTTGGGTTATTATCTCCACTTAACAGACAGGAAAGTTGAAAACTGGAAGTCAGAGAGGTGAAATGACCTTTCCAAGGCTACCCAGTAGACAAATGGAAGAGGTGGGCTCTGAACGCTGATTGGTTGGGTGCCATGTCTTTTCTCATTGCTCCACTGTGATATTTTTGGCTTAAGAAAACCAGAGCAGAGGCTGTAGGCTAGGCTGTTCCCTGGCCTCCCACTCAGCACCTTACTACAACCTGGTGTGGCTGTTCTTGTTTTCCACCTTGGGTGACAGGTACAGATGTCTCAGATCTGACTGTTGAAGTAAAAAAGGGTGTACAGTTCCTTTTGGTAGTTGCCAAATAAACAATATAAATGGTAGGGTTGTGGAATACTTATTAAATGAATAGATAAAAGGATGGATGAAGAAAAGATGGGAAGATGGAAGGATGGATGATGGCCAGAAGAACTGAAGGCACAGATGGAAGGAAGGATGGGGAGATGGATGGAAGGATGGATGATGGATAGATGGACGGAAGGACTGAAGGAAGAATGAATGGATGAATAGATGAATGGAAACAGGTGAACAGAGATTAAGAACACAGACTATCATTGAGTAGGGGAAGCATTTGCTAGACAGGAACTTTTTCTGATGGTGACTTCAGCCATGAAATTAAAAGACGCTTACTCCTTGGAAGGAAAGTTATGACCAACCTAGATAGCATATTGAAAAGCAGAGACATTACTTTGCTGACTAAGGTCCATCTGGTCAAGGCTATGGATTTTCCAGTGGTCATGTTCGGATGTGAGAGTTGGACTGTGAAGAAGGCTGAGCGCCAAAGAATTGATGCTTTTGAACTGTGGTGTTGAAGAAGACTCCTGAGAGTCCCTTGGACTGCAAGGAGATCCAACCAGTCCATTCTAAAGGAGATCAGTCCTGGGTGTTCTTTGAAAGGACTGATGCTGAGACTAAAACTCCAATACCTTGGCCACCTCATGCGAAGAGTTGACTCATTGGAAAAGACCCTGATGCTGGGAGGGATTGGGGGCAGGAGGAGAAGGGGACGACCGAGGATGAGATGGCTGGATGGCATCACGGACTCGATGGACGTGAGTCTGAGTGAACTCCGGGAGATGGTGATGGACAGGGAGGCCTGGCGTGCTGCGATTCATGGGGTCGCAAAGAGTTGGACACGACTGAGCGACTGAACTGAACTGAACATTCTCTGGAAAGTTTGGGAGACAATAAATAACAAAAAGCGAAAGAGAGAGGAAAATCATAAAATATTCCCAAAGTAAGGTTGCGTAATTAACTAACTGTAGCAGATCTTGCTTGGAGTCACTCTGCCAGTGGTCAGTGAAGCATCCACATGGTCTCTTAATCGCTATGAAATGCTGGCTCTGAGGAAGACTCAGGCATTGTGCTTTGCCCTATAGATGTTCCGTAAACTTGGCCCCTAAGAGCTACTTTGTAAAGTTAATCCGCCCTTAAGCCAGCTATCTATGTAGATTTGAAAGTTTGCCATTTTAAATTTGTAATTTTGTAGTTTTGCTTTTCTGCAAAGTCTCTTCTATGTTTCCTTCCCCAGTCTTCATTATTTGTGTGTCTGTGTATATATGTACATCCAACATGTATGTATCTGTGTAAATGTATTTAAATATCTATCATGTGTCTGCCTGCAATGCAGGAGACACAGGAGATGCGAGTTTGATCCCTGGGTCAGGAAGATCCCCTGGAGGAGGGCATGGCAACCGACTCCAGTATTCTTGCCCAGGAAGTCTTATGGACACAGGGGCCTGGTGGGCTGCAATTCACGGGGCCGCAGAGTCAGACATGACTGAGCGTGAGCAGTGAATGACACAGACTGTGTGTGCGTGCACGCACACAGCTATATTGTGTATGCGTACAGATACAACATGTACAATTTTCATTTTTAATTAAGAAAACCATGTATATGGTAGATGTGCCATACACATCTAAGGTAACAGTTTACATGGGAAAAGTCTCATGTGTGCCCTGGGTTGTCCATTTCCACTTCTCAGAGGTGACCAGTATTCACTGCTTTCTCACGTGTCAACTCAGGAGAATTTTCTGTGCAAGCCCATGCAAAACACAATTGCAGTGTCTCGTGGAGAACCACAAGGCCCTCAGCGGCCGATGCTCTTTCCCTCCCTCGGCATCAGCGGGGCCTGGCCACGTGGACCTCCGTCTGCTCCCTAGGAGAGCCCTCTCTGCTGTCCTCGCTCTTCCTGTCCCCTCGCCTGGAATGCTCATCCCCACGGCTGTGTCGCTGACTGCAACCTGACCTTGGCTGTGCGCCGAGGGGACCTCCCTGATCGCCTAAAGCAGACACCCGTCAGGCACCATCTGCCACAGCCCCCTCTTCATTGTCTTCATTGCACTTATTCTGAAATGATTTTGAGGATTTTTTTTAATTGTGGTAAACTACGCATAACCTATAACAAACTTTATTTTTTTGGATGCACCATATGGCTTGAGAGAATCTCAGTTCCCCCACCAGGAAGCAAACCCAGCCCTGTGAGTGAAAGGGTGGAGTCCTAACCGCTCCGTGTGGACATCCAGAGAATTCCCTACAATGGACCATTTTAAAATGGACCAGTCAGTGGCATTAAGCACATTCCCCATATTGTGCAACCATGACTCCCATCTTGTTCTAAGACTGGTTTATCATCCCAGATAGAACCTCTATTCCTTTTTTTCTCTCTCCCCTATCCCAGTAAAATACTAGCCTTCAAAAAAAAAATTACCTATGTATTTACATTACGGGCTTTGCTGGGTCTGTGCTGCTCTGCATGGACTTGCTCTAGTCCGGGTGAGAGGGGACTACTCTGTTTGGTGGTTTCTCTTGTTGGGGAGCACAGGCTCTAGGGCACATGGGCTTCCGTGCCCACGCTTCTGGAGTACAGGCTCAGTAGTAGCGGCACGTGGGCTTAGTTGCTCTGCAGTGTGTGGGATCTTCCTGGACCAGGGATCGAACCTCCGTCCCCTGTATTGGGAGGTGGATTCTTATCCACTGTGCCACCAGGGAAGTCTAAAATATCAGCCTTATATGAGCCGGAACTTCACTTGTCCATGTCACTGACAACACCGTATAGAGGACGCATAACAAATGTGTAACAAATGAGCAAATGAACATCTGGATGAATCAAAAAGTGATATAGATGTTTTTACAAACACTTGGAGTCACACTGTCCATTCTTGTCTAGAACTTGGACTTTTCACTTAAGTGTTTTTATAGCAGAACATACACATCCAACTCATTCTGTTTAAAAGTATCACGGGGTTAGTCCATGTGGGCAAATCAGAACTCACTGTACCAGATGTCTCGCGTTCACTATTCACCTTGTTTCCAGTCGTTGCTATTTGACAAAGTCCAGATGTTTTTGAACATTATGGTCTCCTGTAATTGACGCTTCCCCAGCAAGCTTAATGAAATGTGACCCTTCTTTGAGGAACGAGAGCCAGATTCACAAGTGAATTTGGAGGGATGGTAGGGTTGGGGAAGCTGACAATATTTGAAAGGTCTGAGGTGTGTTGGTTTGGCAGCTGATAAGGTCAAAAATAAGAGGGTGTTAGAGGAAGCAAGGTGTAGATTAAAAACAAACAGTTCAATGTGTGACTGAAATAGTAGCTTTGAAGTCAGACTTTGAGCTGCACAGAGAGAGTCCTACCCAAGCTAAGGTGGTACTCCATTCTCAAACTTGTTTCCCTTCTGCTCAAAGCTGGGCAGTCTTTCTGGGCTCCAGGCAGAGTGGTTAGTAACAGTCACAAGCACAGTACTTTAAAGTTAAGAGGGTCTTAAAGTCCGAAGTTGCATTGAATCCTCTCAAGAAACTTGGCTCTGAGATAAGTAATAAAACTGGTAATAAGCTTATCTCACAGTTGATAAGAAAGTTATCACCTGGCATTATATATGATTTGAGCTCTGGGCAATTAGAAAGGGTTAGGTTTGTGTCTTTGTGGCAGTATTTTTATTAGAAAAGAGTCCATTGGCCTTTTACAGGGTATTAATCCCTTTGTTATCTGCCATCGATGCCTTATGGGTTTGGGGGTCTCATTTAAAAACCTTTTCCTGATGCATGAGAAGTGTCATTGGTACCTGCTCATTTATTTGTTTGTATTTAGTTTTGCTTCGCTATTTAATTATTTTCCCAGCATGGCTCAGAGGTTAAAGCATCTGCCTCCAATGCGGGAGACCTGGGTTCGATCCCTGGGTCGGGAAGATCCCCTGGAGAAGGAAATGGCAATCCACTCCAGTATTCTTGCCTGGAGAATTCTGTGGACAGAGAAGCCTAGTAGGTTACAGTCCACAGGGTTGCAAAGAGTCGGACACGACTGAGCGACTTCACCTTCTAAGATTATAATATTCTTTAGTAATAAGCCAAGGCATTGATCATGTATCTGTCTCTATAATGAATTAATAAGCTATTTTCCAAAGAGAAAAAAAAAAAAAAGGAAAAACTTGGCTCTGTAGAAATTCACCCCAGTTTGGTTTAACGATGAAGAAGAGCATAGCCTCCTTGCGTTGCCTGGTTTGAGTTTTGTGTCTGCCTTTATAGGCCATCACCGTCTATTTCCATGTCTATTTTTCTATCACACAAACTAATAACCGCTCCTGCCTCCTGGGGTTTTCAATCGAGATTTTTACAATTAATTTTTAAATTCATTCGTTTTTGGCTGCACCCGGTCTTTGTCGCTGCGCTCGGGCTTTGTCTAGTTGCAGCGAGCGGGGGGCCGTTCTTCGTTGCGGTTCATGGGCTTCTCGTTGCGGCCTCTCTTGTTATGGAGCACAGGCCTTAGAACTCGGGGCTCAGTAGCTGTGGTACACCAGCTTAGTTACCAAGGGGTGTGGGATCTTCCTGGCCCAGGGATCGATCCTGTATCCCCTCCATTGGCAGGCGGATTCTTAACCACTGGACCACCAGGGAAGTCCCACCTCATAGGGTTTTGTGATAATTAAATGCTAATTAAACAAAGCACCCAAAGTTACGCTTTGCACACACATGCTCAGCACATGTTGACCTCTGTTATTTATTGAGCTCCCATCATGTAACAATAATTCTGCTTAGGTGGTCTCGTCTCACTCCAAAAACAATCCAATGGGGTAGATTTCAGTAGTCCCATATATAGACCAAGACCCTGAATGTCAGTCACTACCCGTATCATACTCAAGATCCCCTGGATAAGCTGGAATTCACGTCTGGACCATCCTTTGTCAAAGCCACAATGATAAATATATTTAGCAGTTGTTAAAACAGATATTATGAGAGGTGAAATGCTCAGAGTCACAAAGCCACCCTACGAGAAGGACGAGGGGTGGAAATGATCTTTCCTGGACATCTTCCAAGATGACTGACTCAGATGGGAACAGTGATGAAGAAAATGATAATGACTCCTATTTACTAAGCACATTTTATGGGCCAGGTGGTGTTCAAAGCCTTTTGGGTCTGTATTAGTCCCCTGGGGCTGCTGTAAAAAAAATTTATCCAGCTGAAAACAACGCAGATCTAGTCTCTTACGCTCTGTAGGTCAGAAGACTTGCTGGGCTGTAATCAGGGTGTTGGCAGGGCTGTGTGCCTTCTGGAAGTTCTAGGGGAGAAGCCATTTCCCAGCTTTTCCAGCTTCTAAAGACTTGCCCCTCTGTGGGACTTCCCTGGTGGTCTACTGGTTAAGATCTTGCCTTCCAGTGCAGGGGGGGGTGCAGGTTTGATCTCTGCCTGGGAAAACAAGATTGCACATGCCTGGGGGCCAAAAACTCAAAACAGAAGCAATGTTGTGACAAACTCCATAAAGATGACCTGCCTTCCTTGGTTCATGGCCCGTTCCTGCTGTCACTGGAACCTCTGCTTCCTTTGTTCCACCTGATTTCCTGCCTTTCCTACCTCCCTTAAAAAAAACCTTCTTTATTTATTTTTGGCTGCACCGGGTCTTCATTGCTCTATGAAGGCTTTCTCTAGCTGCAGTGAGCAGGGGCTACTCTCTAGCTGCAGAACCCCGGCTTCTCACTGCGGTAGCTTCTCTTGTTTCGGAGGGCGGGATCTAGACACGTGGGCTTCAGCAGCTGCAGCTCTCCACGCCAGGACTCCTGGCTCAAGAGGGTGGGCTCAGCAGTGTGGTGCACAGCCTTAGTTGCTCCACGTGCCGTGGAATCTTCCTGGACTAGGGATCGAGCCCATGTCCCCTGCCTTGGCAGGCAGATTCTTATCTCCTTGCCTCTCTCTTATAAGGACTCTTTCTGAGCCCACCCAGATCACCGAGGCTAATCTCCTCATCTGACGTAATTGAAATCCCCACTGCAACATATTCACGGGTTCTGGGGATTAGGGCGTGGACATCTTTGGCGATGATGAGTATCTGAGTATTGGCATCTACTAACTGCCTCACCCTGGCTTTCGGAGGCAGCAGCAATTACCATCATTGTCTCCATTTTACAGATGAAGAACTGAGACCCAGAGCCCTGCATAGCTTTCTCTTTTAATTGATTGGGGCATAGTTGCTTCACGGGGCCATTTTAGCTCTGCTGCACAGTGAAGTGAATCAGCCATGCGTATTTACAATAACCGGGAAATAGAAGCAACGTAAATGTCCACTGACAGATGCATGGATGAAGAAGATCTGGTGCATAAACACGATGAGTAACTTTCTTAACATCGTAAAGGTTCTGAGAGGCAAAGCTTTCAAACCAAGTTCAGGCCTTTAACAGCATTCCACATTCTGCCTTTGGGGATATCTTAGTGTATAGGCCAAAAATGATTGATTAAATTTGAATCTTGGGAAGAGGGTTTGAAAGGAAAACTTGAGGTGAATGAATTAATGAAGGTATAGATATCGGAGGGTATGGTGAAGCAGAGATATAAGCATGAAACTGTAAGTTGTAGAGCTTAGAAGAAGCGGTTCTGTCTCTCCCCCATATTCACAAAGGGGACGATCTAGTTATTACCCAGCTTGTACACCCTCCGTCATTTGCAAAGTACTTTCCAACACCTATGGCTCGTTCCATAAGGTCCTGCGGTGGCTTTTATTCTCCCTCACTTGATGACTGGGAAAACTGCACCCAAGCCAGACTGTGGGTTGACTCCAAGACCCCAGCAGCTCGCGTTCCTACCAGCCGACAGTGTGCTGACAGCGGCAGGATGCCAGCCCCAACCACCCCATGGCCTGGGACAAAGTGACCCCCAATGCATTTGAACGTGTGGGTGCTTGAGGAATTATTTGGTCCTAACCTGAATGTTCCAGACATTCAGCTATTAAGACTCACTTTATAGCCCGTTCCTTGCCTTGAACCACCCCCAACCTATTTTCTATTAATACCCACAACTTGATCCAAGTAGACTCATTAACCTTCCAGAACGGCAGTCCATATCAACTCCTTGAGTCCACACAAAATCCTTTATGACACACATGTCTGGTGTCCCATGCAAATGTCTGGTCTGAGTGGAGGCTGGGGGCGGAGCACCCAGGGGAAGAGAAGAGCAAGACCCTGAAGCATAAGCAGGCTGAGCTAGTTTTATGCAAGAAACATCTAAAAGACTAGTATAGTCTGAATAGATCAAAGGAGGGGAGGCGAGATAAGGAATGAGCTTTGAGGGGAGGGCTTGGACTGTGAATGTTATGATAAACGTGGTGGAGAATTCTGAATTAATGAATGCTGCTTCTCCCCCACTTTAATCCCTCCAGTGGCTTTCAGTTGCATTTTCTTTTGGCTGGGTCTTTGTTGCTGTCTGGGCTTTCTCTGGTTGCAGGGAGCAGGGTCTACGCTCCAGTTGCAGTGAGCAGGCTTCTCGTTGCAGTGGGCTCTCTTCTTGTGAAGCCCGGGCTCCAAGGCACACGGCCTCAGCAGCTGCAACTCCCCAGCTCTCGAGCACAGGCTCAGTAGTTGTGGGGCAGGGGCTTAGTTGCTCCGAGGCCTGGGAGATCTTCCCGGACCAGGAATCGAACTTGTTTCTCTTTCATTGGCCGGCAGATTCTTTTTACCGTTGAGTCAACAGGGAAGCCCTCCAGTTGCATTTTTTTTTTAATATGTATTTATTTATTTACTTGGCTGTATTAGGTCTTAGTTGCTCCACGGCATCTTTAGTTGCTGCAAGTGAACACTTAATTGAGGCATATGAGATCTACTTCCCTGACCAGGGATCAAACCTGGATCCTCCTCCACATTGGGAGCATAGGTCTTAGCCACTGCTCCACCAGAGAAGTCCCAAACTTGCATTTAGAAAACAAGGAAGGCTTTGCGGGGTCCACCCTATTCACCTCACCAAGCATTCATAGCCAAAGATATGAGTAGTATCTAGTGACGCCACTATATCCCGCTGGAGTGATATAGTTCCAGCTTGTCTTGTTCCTTGAATGCATCTAGCTCTTCTCCCCCTTAAGCCTTTGGTCACGTCCTGCTGTCTCTGCCTAGATGAGCCGCAGACACGCAGCCTGGCTCCGCTCATGTCTGCTCATTGTTCTCTTCCTCAGTTTTCATGTCATTTTATCTGAAGAGACTTCCCGACCTCACAGTCAAAACGAACCTTGCCCTGGTTAGTCTCTACCACAGCCTCTGTCCTCCCACCCGACTGCTGTTCTTTATCGCTGCATGTTCTCATTCCTCTGATCCTCAACCATCAAGCCAGACTTTTTGAGACTCAAGAGATGTTCAGGAGACTGAGTCCGGGAATGTGAAGTGGGCTGCTACAGAAAAGAGCCTGTCTGGGGATTGCTCGCTTTCAGCCTCCCCTTCTTTTTGTCACTCCTCAAATCTGAAGGGGGTACAGAGGTGGAAAACGGGGCGAGGGGGAGGGCGTGGAATAAAATTTGAATAGAGGAGTTAATCGTAAAGTCAGCAGGGGAATTCGATTCAGCAGCCTCGTATACCAGACCGGGAGAGACTGGAGGCCAGTGTATCATCAAGGGGAACGCAAGAAGCGTTTAGGGGAGAGACAGTAAAACTCAGACTTTGATCAGTAACAGTAGGGACAGAGAGAGAGGGGTGGATACAGGAGCTATTCAAAAAGTAGAATTACCTGGGTTTGATGACTGATAGGACGTAGGGAGGAGATGGAAAGAGCAAAACTGTACTCTTGGGGGAATAACTCAAGAGACTGGGAAGAATATTGGCAGCAGTGGAACCTGCTATCTGTCACTTACCATCTGTGGTCTTCAGATAAGTTATGCAACCTCCCAAATTCCAGTTTCCTTCTGCAAAATGGAGATGATCACCATGCCGGCTCCTCCGCTTGCTAGAAGGAGTAAAGTGGATACAAAACCCAGAACATCTAGCATATGAGAGGCACTCAGTAACTGGGAGCCAGTAGCAGACAAGGCAATACTAGCCTCAAAGAAAACCCAGCCCGCCAAGGCTAAGACCGGCAGCGTCGTTTCTGCTGAGAATGGCATATTTATATGGCATTGAGGAAATGGCATAGAGGCAACCAGAGCCAGTAGAAATTATGATTGACGAGGATAGAAATGCTTGCTTATTGTTAAGGAACTTTTAAAAGCCAGCCGAGGAGATGGGTGTGGGGCATGAGAACCTAGTAGCAGCAAGAATGTTGAGGATCTAGCCTGGAATACAGTAAGCGCTCAACAAATACTTCATCTTTCCTTTCCATCACACGCTCCCCTCTATAACGACAGAATCTATATATGTATATATCTGCCTGCAATGCGGGAGACCTGGGTTCAATCCCTGGGTCAGGAAGATCTCCTGGAGAAGTGAATGGCTACCCACTCCAGTATTCTGGCCTACAGAGTCCCATGGACAGAGAAGCTTGGTGGGCTACAGTTTATGGAATCACAAAGAGTTGGCAATGGCACCCCACTCCAGTACTCTTGCCTATGGCATTTACCTCATGGGACGATGTTGAAGCCTAAAGAAAATGACAGACACAGGCATCTTTCATAGGTTCAGCACAGGGTAGTGAAGTCGCTCAGTCGTGTCCGACTCTTTGTGACCCCATGGACGGTAGCCCACCAGGCTCCTCCGTCCATGGGATTTCCCAGGCAAGAATGCTGGAGTGGGTTGCCATTTTCTTCTTCAGGGGATTTTCCCGATCCAGGGATCAAACCCGGGCCTCCCGCATTGCAGGCAGACTCTTTACCATCTGAGCCACCAGGGGAATCAGCGCATGGTAAGGGGGATATAAATATTTTAATATAAAGGGGGGGCTCTATAATTCCAATACACTGAAAGCTCAGAATCCCTTACTTGAACATTCCCTTTATACTCATTAAAAAAAAAAATTGTGGGGCTTCCTTTTTGGCTCAGTGGTAAAGAATCTGCCTGCCAACGCAGGAGACACAGGTTCAACTCCTGGTCCAGGAAGACCCCACATGCACATTCTATAGGTTAATTTATTCAATACACATTTTTATATTTATTTGGCTGTGAGAGATCTTAGTCACAGGACTCGGGATCTTTTAGTTACAGCAAGTGGACTCTTAATTGCAGCCTGTGGGCTCTAGTTTCCCAGCAGGGATCGAACCCTGGACCCCTCGCACTAGGAGCGTAGAATCTTAGCCACTGGACCACCAGGGAAGTCCTTTCATTACATATATGTTGAGTGACTCCAAAGTGCCTGGATTTGTGCTTTGGTCCAGAAACAAAACAGTAAACAAAACTCACACCCTACACTCAGAGTGTTTCCGATAAACGGAAGTGAGAGAGACATAAACTGACAATATTATCTTAAAAACTGGTGCGTATGGCACTGCTCTATTTAAGATGCTTCACCCACAGGGACCTACCGCAGAGCACAGGAAACTTGGCCCAATGTCATGTGGGTGGCCTGGAGGAGAGGGGAGTTTGGGGGAGAATGGATACAGGTATATATATGTCTGAGTTCCTTTGCTGTCCACCTGAATCTCCCACAACATTGTTAGTTGGATATACGCCAATATAAAATAAAAAGTTTTTTTTTTAATGGTAAGTACATTTACAAAGACTGCCCCAGAGTATTATAAGAGCAAGCAAGCGTATTAATCCAGGCTGAACCAGGTCTTGATGAATGAGTAGCAGAGAGCAAAGTCGTTCTGGGCAAGGTGAAGGGCATGAGCAAAACTCCAAAGACAAAGAACATGGAGGAAGGTCAAGGGAATGTTAATCGCGGAGTGAGAACAGAGAGGTCAGCAAGTCTCGGATTATGGAGGGTTTTAACCCAGTTAAGAAGATTAGACCATCTGCTGGACTACTTTGCAGATGGCTAATAGTATCTATTAGTGTTGATTTTTGCTAACAGCTCCCAAGGATAAACTTAATTCTATGTACACGGGGTACCAGCCTGCCCTCCCCACCACCACCAGCATCCTGTATACTCAGGGGTGTTCCTGGGTGAGGACAATCATTGATGATGGTGACAGTTAACTTTTGTTGAGTAGTTTCTGCCTGCCATGCAGGATACGTGGGGTTCAATCCCTGGGTGGGGAATATCCCCTGGAGAAGGGAATGACAACCCACTCCAGTATCCTTGCCTGGAGAATCCTATGGACAGAGGAGCCTGCCGGGCTACAGGCCATGGGGTCACAAAGAGTCGGACAAGACTTAGCAACTAAACAACAAGATCCTTACCGTGGTCCAGTGGTTAAGGATCAGCCTACCGGTGCAGGAGACACAGGTTCGATTCCTAGTCTGGGAAGATTCCACATGCCAGGGAACAAGTAAGCCCGTTTACACAACTACTGAAGCCCTCTCACCCTAAAGCCCCTGCTCCGCAACAAGAGGAGCCACCATGATGAGAAGCGCAAGCACCAGAGCTAGAGAGTGGCCCCCACCCGCCACAGCTAGAGAAAGTCCATGCATAGCAATGAACACACAGCATTGACAATGATACATTTTAAAAAGATGTTTAGCAGTATCCTCGGCTTCTACCCAGTAGATACCAGTAGCACAGCTACCAGTTCCTCCCTCTTGTAACAACCAGAAATGTCTCCAAACGTTGTCTGATGTCCCCTGGAGGTGGGGAGGTCATAACTGCCCCTTCTCCATTGAGATCCACCACTCTATGCCCAGCTGGCAGACAGAGAAACAAAGAAGTGTGGAGGGTTGATTGGAAATGTTTTTTTGTTGAGCCAGGAAATGATAACATCATTTTAATCCACATTTTATGAGTCGTAACTTAGTCCATGGCCCCACCTAACCGTAAGAGAAGCTGCAGACCCTTCTCCAGCAGTTTGGTGGCTAAGACTTCGCCTTCCAGTGCTGGGGGTATGGGTTTGATCCCTGATCAGGGTGCTAAGATCCCACATGCTTTTCAGCCAAAAAACCAAAACATAAAACAGAAGCAATACAATAACAAATTCAATAAAGACTTTAAAAAACATGGTCCATGTCAAAAAATCTTTAAAGAGAGAGAGACAGCAAAATGAATTCTAGCTATGAGCTCAGAAAGAGAAGGAAGCTGGGTTTGGCGAATATATGGACGCTTTGCCTCACCATCTTTGTAACATGAGCTAACACACATGCACACACATGCAGGAAGACAGGCGTGTGCATACATCCACACACGTGCATGCACATATATGTGTGCACACACATAACCTGTCACAGCATCTCACTCATAGTAACCCATCATTATATCTTTGAGGAAGGGAAAGAGGAATGTGGAAGAGACAGTAAAGTGAAAGCAAGGGTTGTTCTGATCCTGCTGAAAAAAATCCAAGTTCTCATTTTCATCACTGTTACTCAGTCGCTAAGTTGTGTCCGACTGTTTGTGACCTCATGGACTGTAGCCTGCCAGGGTCCTCTGTCCATGGTATTTCCCAAACAAGAATACTAGAGTGGGTTGCCATTTCCTTCTCTAAGGAATCTTACCAGAGCAGGGATCAAACCCATGTCTCCTGCATTAGCAGGTGGATTCCTTACCACTGAGCCACCAGGGAAGCAGGTTTTTTTTTTTTTTTGGATGTGGATCATTTTAAAGTCTTTATTGAATTTGTTACAATATTATTTCTGCTTTATGTTTCTTTTTTCTTTTTCTTTTTTGGCCTTGAGGCATGTGGGCTCTTAACGTCCCGACCAGGGATTGGACCTGCACCTCCCATGTTAGAAGGCAAAGTCTTAACCATTGGACCACCAGGGAAGTCCCAGAACAGCATTTCTTAAGATGTGTTTCAGGGACCACTCATCACTAGCACTACTGAGTAATGGGGAAAAAAATAAAAAGGACAACTCAATATACTCTGTTTTACTCTTGTTAATTCAATCTTCATTTGCATGTGGACTTTTGTGATGGACCCATCTTTGAAGAAACCTGTTTAACACTATTTCACATGGTGTTTCCCAAATTTATTTTATTCTGTCAGTTATTTTTTGAGCATCTGCTATGATCAAGTCCCTCTTCCAGGTTCTGAGGATACCTGGTGTAAAAGATAAAGTCCCCGTCTTGATACAGAAGGATAGAAAGCTCAAGAGTTGTGTTTCCTAAAGTTTACTCATTCAAATTCACCCCCTCCATACCTGCCACCACCTGCATGCCATCAAAAATATTCTGTCCTCAACATTTTTCTTTCAATGTGCTTACTCCTCCTGAAAACATTTATTTTAAACGAATTGTTAGCACCAGCCCTGTAATCTATAAAAGCACTGCTACTCGCCATAAATAGGAAGTACCAATAAAAATAAGTACTATGAGAGCAAAAGCTTATTATTAAATTCTACTAGATACTATCGTCCTAATAGGGTTTTGAGCCCGAGTCCTGCTCTCTCTTTCTCCTTTTTTTTTTCTTTGTTAAAAAGGGAGATTATTAAGTATTAGAGATGTGGTAGCGAAATACTAGCATTAAACTGAAGCTTTTTCTTTTATGTCATCAGGGTTGAAAAAGCATTGGAAAACAAAATGGTTTTTTAGTCTGTGATTCAAAACTATTTCACGTGTGTCTTTTCATGACCTGATGGAATCTTGTAATTTACCAAATTTTTTTCAAAGATTTTTTTGACTTTGAATATGTTACACTATTGACTCTGTTATATATATATATATATAGATAGATAGATAGATAGATAGGTTGCCGGGCATGTGAGATCTTAGCTCCTCTACCAAGGATCGAACCCCCACGCCAGTGAACCCACATTCCCTGCATTGGAACATGAAGTCTTACCTACTGGACCCCCAGGGAACCCCCTCACCAAAAGTGTCTTGTATGACATTTGTGGTAGCCATGCTGGTTTGGAGACATATCGCGGTTGTCTTCGTTGTTGGTGAAACTCATCCCTACTACTCTGGGTCCAAACATAAGCTGGAAATGTTCTTGTATGTCATTAGGAAATTAGATGCAAAGACTATACCTGCAGACCTCAGGCCATCATATAACACAGGCAGAGTCTCATCCTTGGCTCCTTCTTTGGGACTAATCCCCTACTTTGTCTGTCTGTCCTTCAGATAAGAAAGATTCATGCATCTTTCCCTTCACCTACAAGGGTTCTACTTACTTTTCCTGCACCAGAGCCAACAGCTTATCCCCTTGGTGTGCGACCAGAGCCGTTTACGACGGACAATGGAAACACTGCTTGACGGAAGGTGAGTGGCGCCACGCCGTCCTGTCGGCAGGTACCTTCAGCGGATGGACTACAAAAGAGCATGCGGGGGCGTGGACAATGCGATCTTGTTTTTGGCAGACCAAACACCGAGTGTTAATAATGAGTAATAATGCTAAGGATCATAGAGTGAGGAGCTTCCCGGCGGTCTAGTGGTTAGGACTCGGCACTTTCACTGCCGAGGGCCCAGGTTCAATCCACAAGCCACATGACATGGACAAAATAAATAAATAAAAAGATAATGGTGTTAAAAATAGTGCTTTCCAAGACATAGAAGCAAACTAAATGTCCATCGACAGATGAATGGATAAAGATGATGTGAGATATACACACGCGTGCGCACACACACGTGCACACACAAAGGAATATTACTCTCATCATTAAAAGGAAGGAAATAATGCCGTTTGCAGCAACGTGGATGGATCTAGAGATGATCACACTAAGTAAATCAGAGAAAGGCAAATATCTCATGGTGTCATTTATAAGTGGCATCTAGAAAATGATACAAATGGACTTATTTATAAAATAGAAACAGACTCACAGACACAGAAAACAAACATAGTTACCAGCACGGAAACACTGCAAATATTGCAATAAGGTGAGTCACATGAATTTTTTTCTTTTTTGCTTTCCCAGGACATTTAAACAATATGTCACACCGTACTGCAGTCTAAATGTGCAATGGCATTTATATGTCTTAAAAAAAAATTACATACCCTTAATTTAAAAACTCCGGAGAAGGCAATGGCACCCCACTCCAGTACTCTTGCCTGGAAAATCCTATGGACGGAGGAGCCTGGTGGGCTGCCGTCTATGGGGTTGCACAGAGTCGGACACGACTGAAGTGACTTAGCAGCAGCAATTAAAAAACTCTCATTGCTCAAAAATGCTAACCATCCTCTGAATCTTCAGTGAGTTGCAATCTCTTTGCTGGTGGAGGGTCTTACCTTGATGTTGATGGTTGCTGGCTGATCGGGGGTAGTGGGTGCTGAAGGTTGGGGTGACTGGCAATTTCTTAAGACGACAAATAGGTTTGTGATATCTATGGACTCATCCTTTCATGAACAATTTCTCTGTAGCCTGCAGTGCTGTTTGATAGCATTTTACCTACAGCAGAACATCTTTCAAAAGTGAAGTCAGTCCTCTCAAACCCTGCTGATGCTTTGTCAACTAACTTCATATAGTATTCTGTATCTTTTGTTGGGTCAACACTCTTCACAGCATCTTCACCAGGAATAGTTTTCACCTCAGGAAAACACTTTCTTTTCTTGTCCATTAGAAGCAACTTCTTATCCATAGGTTATGTATTTCATGGTACCTCAAAATAATTACATTCATCACATCAAAGATCATTGATTGGATTTCCCTGGTGGCTCAGTGGTAAAGAATCCGCCTGCTAATGCAGGAGACATGGGTTTGATCCCTGGTCCTGGAAGATCCCACATGCCTCAGAGCAACTAAGCCTATGTAATAAAAAGAAAAAAAGAAATCACTGATCCACCATAACAAATACAATAATAATTTCAAAGTGTGGAATATTGGGAGAATTACCAAATGTAACACAGAGACACACAGTGAGCCAATGCTATTGGGAAAATGGCGCCAACAGACTTGTTTAAGGCAGGGTTGCCACACACCTTCAAGCTGTGAAAAAGGCAACCTCTGCAAAGCACAATAAAGCAAAGTGACTAAAAACAAGCTGAACCTGCACTGCCTCTGTTGCAAAGTCCTCTGCAGTTCAGAGAAATCAGGATCAACTGGTTGAAACTGAATTAGAAAATTACAAGTAGATATGAAGTGAAGTTGCTCAGTCGTGTCCGACTCTTTGCGACCCCATGGACTGTAGCCTACCAGGCTTCTCCGTCCATGGGATTTTCCAGGCAAGAATACTGGAGTGGGTTACCATTTCCTTCTCCAGGGGATCTTCCCGACCCAAGGATTGAACCCGGGTCTCCCGCATTAGAGGGAGGCACTTTAACCTCTGAGCCACCAGGGAAGCCCAATATTTTAATTCTGGAAAAGAGGTCCCCAGGGTCTTCCCTGGTGGTCCAACAATTAGGACTCCGCTCTTCCAATGCAGGGGGCACAGGTTCGATCCCTGGTTGGGGAACTAAGATCTTGTGAGTCCTGCAGCCAAAAGTGAATGACCAGAGCAAGGTCACAGCACTCATGGACTTCCTTCTGCGCAGATTACCCACGGTGTGTCTTTCCCTTCATCTACCGGGGAAAGCCCCATAACGGCTGCATCACGGATGGCAGTTTATTCGGAAGGCAGTGGTGCTCAGTGACTTCCAGCTTCGATGAGCAGCAGCAGTGGAAATACTGTGAAACCAACGGTGAGGCGCGCAACGGGGAGGGTGTGCTTGGTGGGGGAGGGGACGGCGGCCAGCAATGATTCTCGCGAGGCCATGGGCCCCGGCAGTGCGCACGCGTGCTCCCTCGCTCAGGCGCGTCCGACTCCTTGGCACCTCGTGAGCTACGGCCCGGCTGGCTCCCCCATCCGTGGGATCCTCCAGGCAAGAATACTGGCGTGGGGTGCCATTTCCTCCTCCAGGGGATCTTCCCGACCCAGGGATCCGTGCAGGGTCTCCTGCATTACAAGCCCCCAAGGCCAGCGTGAAAAACCACTTGTGCTGAGGACCAAATCCCTGGGCTGTAGTTCTGACACTGGTTTTCAAGGATTTCTATTTCTAGAATCGACAATAATTAGATTCGCCCAATGCCACGCCCAAACTGCATTTCAAAGCACCTTAACGTTTACTTCTAGGCCTCCTCTTAATGGAGTAACAACCTCCATTCATTCCAGTGCCTTCTCTGTGTTAGACCCTGATCCAGAAGCTCTCAGTATAATAACCCACTGAATCTTCCCATGGAAGCTGTACCAGATGCTGTTTTTTCCTGCTATTTAGTAAATGGTCCCAATAAAACGATGGCCCAAGGTGATATCAGAGTTAAAATTTGAATTCAAGTCCCTTTGACTCCAAAGCCTGTGCCTTTTTACCTTCTCACTAAGCACTGTTGCCTCTAGAGATGAAAATGCATACAAGAAAGGCACCTATCTACGAGTACACGTATTCCTACATTAAATTCTGGATGTGTGTGCTAAGTCGCTTCAGTCCTGTCCGACTCTTTGCAGCCCTATGGATTGTGGCTGCCAGGCTTCTCTGCCCATGGGATTCTCCAGGCAAGAATACTGGAGTGGGTTGCCATGCCCTCCTCCAAGGGATCTTCCCAACCCAGGGATTGAATTCGAATCTGTTATGTCTCCTGCATCGGCACGCGGTTTTTTTGTTTTTGTTTGTTTGTTTTTAACCACTAGCGCCACCTAGGAACATAAGGTTCTAATTATGTTCATTTCCATCATTATTTTCAGAGTATGGGGGAAACTCTTTCAGCAAGCCCTGCATCTTCCCTGCCATGTACAGAAATAATGTGGTCTCTGAATGTCTTGAGGATGAAAACAACAAGCTCTGGTGTCCAACCACGGAGAACATGGATAAGGACGGGAAGTGGAGCCTTTGCGCAGACACCAGTACTATGGGGAAGGGGGCCGGGGGGGCTCGGGCGTGGGGAGGCCTTCATTCATTCACTCAACAAATGCCTATCCCAGCCCTACTGTGTGCTGGACCCTCAGAGATCTGATGAACAAATGGCATAAAGAATGCCATAATGCGACAGGCAAAAATGTGGTCTCCTTAAGATCCAAGGGAAAGGGGCCAGTATAAAATTCGCAAATTATTAAATACCCAACACTCAAATGACGAGTATGCTATATGACAAGGTTTTGAAAAATCTGTTACTAATGGAACTGGAAAGATGGTGAAGCCAATTCAAAGGACTTAGAAGAAGCCTCCGTGGATGCTCAAGTCCTTTATAGAAAATGGTGTAGAAGAGTTGAAGGTGAAAGCCACTCAGTCGTGTCCGACTCTTTGCGACCCCATGGACTGTAGCCTGCCAGGCTCCTCTGTCCGTAGAATCCTCCAGGCAAGATACTGGAGTGGGTAGCCTATCCTTTCTCCAGGTCATCTTCCCAGCCTCAGTATTTGTGGGTTCTGGAGCCACAGATTCACCAACTAGATATTGCATTCCTCAAGTGGAATACTGAATCCTCAGAGGACCTGTGACTACTGAGGGTCGATTGTACACAGTGAAGAAAAGAACGCCAAGCTGTAGCAAGATTGCTAAATTAGATACAAGATCCATTAACATCTAAAAACAATCAAACCTTTGGGTTTATCTTGTCTACCAGATGGAGATGACTGGGCTCTCTCTTGAACAAATTGGGCTTCCCAGGTGGTGCGGTGATAAAAAAAAAATCCACCTGCCAATGCGGGGGCCCCAGGAGACTCAGATTCCATCCCTGGGACAGGAAGGTCCCCTGGAAGAGGAAATGGTAACCCACTCCAGTATTCTTGCCTGGAGAATCCCATGGACAGAAGAGCCTGGCGGGCTACAGTCCACAGGGTTACAAACGAGTCCGACACAACTTAGCGGCTAAACAACACCACATCACCCCTTCGGCAGGAGCCTCTGAGCAGAGCTCAGACAACACGAGCTTAAGTAAGGTTGAAGCCTTCACTGTAGCATAAAGACACAGGAGTGACCTTTGTCTTATCTCCATTTCCTCCCTAGGAATTTCCTCATTGGTTCCTGGCTTCCCTTGCCACTTCCCGTTCAACTACAAAAACAAGAATTATTTTAACTGCACCAATAAAGGATCAAAGGAGAACCTTTTATGGTGTGCAACCTCTTACAACTATGACCGGGACCATACTTGGGTATACTGCTGATGCAAAGGTGAGCTCTTTTCCTTCCAGCGTGATATGCTGAGTTTTCCAGCAAGACAAGTTCTATTTCTCAGAGAAAAGGTGAACTTAGCGGGGGTGGGGGAGGCTGGGACAACTTCCCAAAGTAGAAGACAAGAAGAAATCGAGATGTCTCTGAAAAGCAGAGGATCAGGGTGAGGAGGCGAGCAAATGATTTCAGAACCAGAAAGGTGTCATTCCAAATTTTAGGTCTGGGAGGATTTGGGTATGAAAAATTCAGAAAGTGGAATTTCTTGAGTTGAGACTTTAAATGAAAGGACAAACTTGAAAGGAGATAACCAAGACCTCTCTGGTCCCCCTGATGACTCAGCAGTAAAGAATCCCCCTGCCAATGCAGGAGACGCAGGTTCAATCCCTGGGTTGGGAAGATCCCCCGGAGAAGGAAATGGCAACCCACTCCAGTATGCTTGCCTGGGAAATCTCATGGACAGAGGAGCCTGGTGGACTATGCTCCATGGGGTTGCAAAGAGTCAGACATGACTTTGTGACTGAGTACACACACACACACACACACACACACGTCCCCAGAAACCTTGTTGTTGATCCCTTACCTGCTTCACTGAGTAGCTAACCAAGGTAAAGTTTGGGTTCACCTTTCACCCTCTCCCCAACCTCAGCCCATATATCATCAACTGTCTCCACAGGACCAACTTCATCCTTCCTTTTTTCTATTCTTTTCCTTCCAGCTTCCATATTCTAAAGCCTATAACAATTCTCTCTGGACCTCCTGCACTGACCTTGTCACATTGTAATTCTGGAATTTGAAAGTAAACAGAAGGCTTCTCATCAGATATGTGACCATCCTGGTGATTCCAGCAGTATTTATCCTTGTGATTGCATGTGGGTTATAGAATCAAAATCAGTGACTCTTCCTGAAACTTAGTTTGATGGTGCAAATTATCTTCCATGTACAGAGGAAAGGCGAAGAAGTCGGTTTGGGACTCTATCCTGGTGATTCCAGCAGTATTTATCCTTGTGATTGCATGTGGGTTATAGAATCAAAATCAGTGACTCTTCCTGAAACTTAGTTTGATGGTGCAAATTATCTTCCATGTACAGAGGAAAGGCGAAGAAGTGGGTTTGGGACTCTACCATCTTAATAGTTGTTGATATTGTTGTTTAGTTGCTAAGTCGTGTCTGACTCTTTGCGACCCCATGAACTGTAGCCTGCCAGGTTCCTCTGTCCATGGGATTTCCCAGCAAGAATACTGAAGTGGGTTGCCATTTCTTTCTCCAGGGGATCTTCCCAACCCAGGGATGGAACCTATGTCTCCTGCACTGGCAGGTGGATTCTTTGCCACTGCACCACCTGAGAAGTCCCCCATCTTAACAGGGTGAATACTAAAAAAAAATAAAAAACAAAAAACAAAAAAACCACCCACAGTGGTCCCAAATCTGTGGCTAAGTCTAAGAACATTTTTAGTCTCCAGCCTCAAATTTGTAACCATCTGAGAAGAACTATCTTGGGACTCCCCTGGCGGTCCAGTGGTTAGAACTCCATGCTTCCACTACAGGGGCACAGGTTAGATCCCTGCTCGGGGAACTAAGATCCCCACATGCCGTGCCACAAACAACCAAAAATAAGCAAACAAATAAGCAAACAAAAAGAGCAGAACCATCTTCCTGCAAGTCCTGCTCCTACCGAACGTATTACAGCAGAGGTGAGGTTGAGGTGCTTATTATTCACTGACTTGATTCCATGAGCCAGGTGAGGGGCAGGGGGTATCTAACTGCTCTTGGCTCAGCTGCGTCACCTTGTTCCCACCTGAATCTTAAAAATCAACATGAAGTCACTTTTTAATTCACGTTACATTTGAGTCAGTGTGTACCTGTTACTTGAACACTGGCTTCTGATTTTATTTTCAAGGAAAGGAGACACCTCTCCAGTGGAAGGCTGACATATTAAGTCTGGAACCTGCTTCATCTTTTTCATCGAATCTTTCAAGCTTAGATAATCGCCTTTAGAAAGAACCTGTCCACCGTCTTGCTTCATCACTTGGTCCTTCGTGAAGAACAGAGGGAAAGTGTGGTCTAACCACCAAAAGGGAGCCCCACATTAACTCTGGGGCTGCCTTTTCCACTTCCTAGAATGACAGATATGGTGAGGGATCCAAAAGTGTGGGGAAGGAAACGCTGGTGAGTCATATGATGCAGAGATCAGATTCTCAGCCCAGGGACTCTAGGAAATGATTGCAGCCTGCTGTCTCTTTCTGGGAAGTTACAGACTTGGGTGGAGCATTTGTAGGTACTTATTAAATCATTAATAAATTAGTACATCAACGGAGGGTAGAAAATTCATTGCAAGATGGCCTCAACTATTCCCTTACGGTGCCCGTGACAGACATCAATAATCGATCGCAGAATCTGTTTCCTGCGAGCCCAGATGCAACCTCATGTCGTTGGTGTTCTTTTCCTCTCCATTCTCTCCTTCCTCCTCCTCTTCCCTCTCCTCCTCCCCTTCTCCCTCCCTCTCCTCCTTCTCCTCGTAAAATCCCTCTCAGTGGACTTTCCCGGTGGTGTGGTGGATAAGTATCCGCTTGCCCATGCAGGGGACGTGGGTTGGATCCCTGCTCCGGGAAGACCCCAGATGCCGCGGAGCAACTGAACCCCTTTGCCGTAACTACTGAAGCCCGAGCTCCAGAGCGCATGCTCTGCCACAAGAGAAGCCCGCGCGCTGCAATGAGAGTAGCCCCCGCCTACCGCACCTAGAGGGAGGCCACACACCCGTCGCCGTCAAAAATAAGTATTCAAAAACAAAACTGTAAAACCCTCCGAGCAACTATGACCATTGTCCCTCACCACAGCCAGACATTAGCAGTAGATTTCAGCCATTCAGCCTCGTTCACTGCCAGTCTGATTGTTACATTCACATGATGTCGCATTGATGTGAGAGACGCCTGAAAACTGAATGGTCAATCTTTTTCACTTTAGCAGCCAGAGACAGATCTTCACTCAATCCTATAAAAACACCCCGCTGCTGCTGCTAAGTCACTTCAGTCGTGTCCGACCCTGTGTGACCCCATAGACAGCAGCCCACCAGGCTCCCCCATCCCCGGGATTCTCCAGGCAAGAATACTGGAGTGGGTTGCCATTTCCTTCTCCAATAAAAACACCCTAGCAAACGTAATCGCCCTGTTTCCAGATCTCACATCTCTGTTCCTTGTTTAGCACTTTCCCGCACCTCATTTTCTACCTCTGCGCCCCCCACCCCCACCCCACCTCCTCACTCACTGCACTCAAACTGCTACTCTGTTCCTTGAACTCATCAAGCTCACTCCAGCCTCTGTCTTGCTGGTGNGCAGCCCACCAGGCTCCCCCATCCCCGGGATTCTCCAGGCAAGAATACTGGAGTGGGTTGCCATTTCCTTCTCCAATAAAAACACCCTAGCAAACGTAATCGCCCTGTTTCCAGATCTCACATCTCTGTTCCTTGTTTAGCACTTTCCCGCACCTCATTTTCTACCTCTGTGCCCCCAACCCCCACCCCACCTCCTCACTCACTGCACTCAAACTGCTACTCTGTTCCTTGAACTCATCAAGCTCACTCCAGCCTCTGTCTTGCTGGTACTGGAGTTCTCTTCCCTTCTTGAGCTTCTGTAGCTCTCCTCCTCGCCTTGTTCAGTTTCTGCTAAAATGTCCCGTGATGGAGAGGGACTTGTGTCACCAGATCTACAAAAGACTTGGCGCCCACCTCTGGGGAGTGCTGTCTGCAGGCAGCCTGCAGCAGTCAAACCAGAATCAGGGATGTTCGCAGCTTCAGAGAGGCCTCCCCTGCCCGAGCTCACGCCCTCCCCAGGACAGTCCGTATGCAAGAATTGACCACGGGCAGATTGAAAGACCCAGCTGTTTCAACCCAAATGAGGTGACTCGGAAGAGCTGGGTCAAGAGTGCCTGTGGACTCCGCTGATTGTTGACCTTGCACCATTGTTCAGCTTCCCCCTCTGCTCAATCCTAGTTCCTTCCCAAGTATCGATCCCAAGGATACAGCTTGATAAACCTCCTTCATGCCCTCCTCCACTCTCAGACAAGGGAGAAACCCTGGGAACCCAACTGGAGACAGCTCGTCTCTAAGTGCCCGTTCTGACCTTTTCAGTAAATTAAGCCACCCTTGTGCCTTCCCTCCAATTCTCTTGGTATAACCACGCCACTTCCTCAAAGTATTCATCCCAGTCTGAACTTCTCTTAAATGATCTTTTTTTGTCTTCTTCTCTCACATCAGACCATAAGCTCCAAGAAAGTAAAGACTTTAAACTATCTCCAGGACATAGAATAATCCCAGGCTCATAGTGCAAACATGCACTTTCCATTGGGGCTTCCCTGGAAGCTCAGCTGGTGAATAATCTACCTTCAATGCAGGAGACCCTGGTTCGATTCCTGGGTCGGCAAGACCCCCTGGAGAAGGGATAGGCTACTGCCAGGAGCCAGTGTGAGGAATCCCGCCCATGGCAATGGTCATGATGAAGGAAGCCAGACAAAACGCAAAGGCATGATCCAGCTTCAGGGGTTCCCCCTGAGTTTTCCTGAATATCTACCCCCCAAAACCAGAGTCAGCCTGATTTTATTGTGCTGTGCTTTCCACTCTTCTGACATTCTTTGAAAAAAGTTAACTCAGGGCTTCAGTCTCCTGCAAAGGAATGTTTCAGCTCAAACCCCTTTGGATGGCTCTCTAACTTGCCTAACAGGTTCCCC
>SJYX01015955.1:136938-151626 GCA_006410675.1 Oreotragus oreotragus
TGGTTGGAAACTGCCCCAGGTTGAGAACCATGGGGCTGGGGTCTCTGAACCTTGCAGCCACTAAAATTCTCAGTTTCTACAGCACCTGGTTTTCCAGTGCCCCTCCCCACTCTCCATACTGCTCGACTCCTGGAAATCCCTACGTAAAGACTAACCCGAGTGCTTCTAAGATAAGGGCAGAGGTAGACAGAGGAGCAGAGAATCTGGAGAACGCAAGCTGCTGGTGGGTGGGGCGGGGGGCCTTACATGATACTTCGCTGCATGATGGTATCAGAATTCTCTCCCCCCTCCTCCTCTTCTCTGGCCACCAGTTTCTGAAAAGAACATCCAAGAATATGTGATTAGGATACTCAGTTTTGTGCAGAGGTCAAAACACAAAACACACTAATTGGGTGGAGATCGGAACACATACACCTCTGATAGGAGAGGAGAAACTTTCACGAATTGAGGTTTGGGAAAATCACCCTGAACTCTACATCACTGGGCTTGAGCTTCACGCTGACAGGTCTGACATATGGGCTGTCAAACATAATAGGCAGCTGCTTTAACCAACGAAAGAAGAGAATGCATCTACCAGAAATGAAAAAGTCTACTCTGAAGACAGGGCTAAAAGCCTTCCTTCCTATGAGCCCAGACCAGCAGCTCTTCAAAGACAAGGTTCCTTTCCCAGGTGCCCAGGCCATAATGACTGTGTGTGTACACGCTAATCTTTTTCTTCTTCTTGAAACCTTGAAAGAATGTGTCCCTGGTCGCAGCTGATATACGTTTTTCGCCCTGTTGTTTAGTCACTAAGATGTGTCTGACTCTTTTGCGATCCCATGGACTGCAGCCCGCCAGGTTCCTCTGTCCATGGGATTTCCCAGGCAAGAATACTGGAGTCGGTTGCCATTTCCTTCTCCAGGGGATCTTCCTAGCTCAGGGATCAAAGCGCGTCTCCTGCACTGCGGGTAGATTCTTTAACATGGAGCCACCAAGGAGGCCCACTCTTTGTTCTAACAAGATATAAATCTGCTGAAAACCATGCTTCACTGGGGCAGTTCCTCAGAACTGAAAGCCTTTCTCCTGGGCTAGAATCCTCCATTTGGCTCAAATAAAACTCTTTTTCCATTCCTATAATATTATTTCTATTCCAGCTTCAAATGTTCCCCAGTCCCTCCCTAAGTCTCCAAACCGGTCAGTGCTCCCTCTTTTCACTGTCCTTCCCCATCACGTCCTCCCTTCCTTCCTTAACTCTGGCAGTCTCCGGTACACCTTTCACTGCTCTCTGGGCCCTGCCTCCTGCCCTCCGTCTCACCGGGCAAAACCCCAAAGCTGTTGATTGAAGCCAACTTTCCACCCACCCTGTTCCTGCAACCGCAGAGTAGAGCGGGACTGGTCGCCAGGAGTCCTTCGGGTTGCAGTCCAAGCCTCTCCATTTCCCCAGACCGTTCAATTCTCCAGCTCTCTCAGGCTGTACTTCAAAGCGGCTTCTTTAGCCGCCAACACCGACTCCACCCTCCGCCGCCGACTCCACCCTCCGCCGCCGAGAAAACGCAAGCAAATGCGAGAAAGGCAATTTCCCACCGCCTTATCTACCTCCTGCTGCACCTGCGCACCGCTCCGAATCCCAGCTGTAGGCACTTCAACCACCCAGCTGTACTCTCATCTGAGATCAGACCCTTGACCTGCGCACCAGATCTCACGCTCTCTGACCTCCTCAAACCCTATGCTCCAGTAAGCCCCTCCTTTCTCACCTCTAGATCAACTTTTCTCTCTCTACTAGACCATGCCTTATCGATCCACAAAACGGCTGTGATTTGTCCCATCTTAAAAATCAAACAAAATCCCTTCTCTTGAGCCTACATGTTCCAGCAGCTATCGCTCCATCTTTCCTCCCCTTTTCAGAGACGTCATAGAAAGAACTGTCCCAAGGCATCATCTCCAGTCTCTCTCCTCCCATCCCTGCTTGAACCTTCAAGTTTCTCCACATCCCTCAGCTGGCCCTTCTCATCAAGGTGATAGAGGAACTCTGGGTTGCTAATTCCGGAAGTCACCTCCTGTTCCTCATCTTGGCCCATCAGCAGGTTTAGAAACATCTGACTCCTTGCTCCACTGAAATTCTTTCTTCATACCACATCCTCACCTTGGTGTCCGCAAATAAATATTTAAAAAAAAAATTCAAGGACTCATATTGCTAGTTATCTATGCTGATATCTCTACCTGGATATCTAACCAACATCTCAGACCAAATAAGAGCAGCTCAAGATCCTTCTCTCTTCCCTCCCCAAGCTCTTCTAGCCCTCCCTCCACCATCCTGGGCAATAATAAGCGCAGTGCTGTGTGTGCTAAGTGGTTTCAGAGTTTTTGCGACCCTATGGACCGTAGGGATTTTCCTGGCACGAATACTGGAGTGGGTTGTTATGCCCTCCAACAGAGGATCGATCTTCCAGACCCAGGGATCGAAGCTGTGTCTTTCAAGTCCCCTGCATTGGCAGGCAGGTTCTTTACCACTAGCGCCACCTGACAAGCCCACAATAAGCCCAGATCTTTCAGCTCCCCTCCCCTGGACCCCACACCTTCACGTCTCTTCCCTTGACTCCACCCCTTCATCAGGCATACACAAGGCCAGACCTCTCCCCGTTCAGAAGGTTCTCAACCTTTCAAAAAGCCTTTGCTTTAGGCCCAGATCTTACCACTGACTTGCCCCGCCCCCCGCCCCACCTCCATCTCCCTGGGCTCTCCCTTTAAAGCTGACCCTTCTCCTTCAACCTTTCCCCGGCCCCGCCCACTATTAAACTTTCCCCTAGACCCACCCCCTTCCAGGTGGGCCTGCCTCCCCGGCCCTTCCAACTTCCGGATGACCCCGCCCACCTAGAGCCTGTCCCCGCCCCCTCATCCCTATATAACCACGCCCTTTCAGGTAGTCCCGTCCCTCCAGGCCTCTCTTCAGACCCTGTCCTGTGCAGTTTTCGGTCTTCGTCTACCTTCTACCTGACCCTGAACCTCTGACGGACGCCTTCCCGCCCCCTCCGGCGGCCCGCAGCCCGCGCACTCCCCTCCGCAGCGCGCTCCCGGCCACATCAGCCTGCCCCCATGTCCTCTCCTTTGCAGCCGACCTACTCGGCGAAAGCTGGAGCCCCGAGTTGCCGACACGCGCGCTGTTCAACAGCCCTGAAGCCCCGCAAGGCTGGTGCCACTTGCCTCGCGCCAGGCCCGCGCGCCGCTGTGCTGAGCGTCTCGCCCGGAGCAACCCCGCAGTCCCAAATTCGCGCCACCGACTTCGCGCGCAGACTTCGGCGGGAGGGGGCGGGGCCGAGTCGAGGGGCGGGGCCCGGCGACGTCCGAGCCGCCGTTGCGAGGAGGACGCTGGGAGTTGTAGTCTCCCGGTCGTGAGTCTCCCTGGAAAGGGGATGAAGTGGGGCGAGCCCTCCCGCAGAGCACGCTGGGAAACAGACTCGAGCCACTGTTGCTCTGGATTGAGGAGTGACCAGCGGAAAAACGGAGATTCGGTGGGAGTCGCCACGCGAGGCACGGCGGGAAGAGAGGCGGGAGGCCGCGCGGGGCATCCCGGGAGCAAGGGCCGGGCCGGGCCAAGGCGCGGGGCATTGTGGGAGGTGGACGCCGCTCCGGGGCGGGTAGGTGAGTGGGGAGGGGCGGGAAGGGTGCACATCTGGGGGAGGGGAGAGGCACAGCTGGGTGGGACAGCCGGGATGGGAGGTGCCGCGGCTGGCAGGGCTGGGAGGGCTTGTGGAGCCTGGAGCCGGCTGGGAGTGGCTCCAAGAGTGGGGGAGGCGCAGCTGGACGTGGGGGAGCATCTGGGGCGATGTAGCCCGTCTAACGACGACGGGCCACGTCTAGGGCGAGGACGCGAATCTGGGGGAGGATGACAGCTGGACGTGGGAGGAGAGGGCCACAGCTGGGCCGCGCGGTGCATCTGGGGACCGCAGATGAATAATGGTGACACTTTAGAGAATTGGCCATTAGTGAATGGCACACACCTGTACGTGAAGGGGCCATACTCGATGTGGGGATACGAGAGCATCTCTTGGAAGTAGGGGCACAGCTGCATGTGGCAACCCCTGGGGGCCCCATCTGGGAGAGGGGCAACAGCTGGCTAGTATCTGAGACACATGTGGGGAGGAGAAAGCCACAGGTGCATGAAGAATAAGACTGGGGATGAGCGATCCATGACTGGAAGTGCGGAGCACATCCGGAGATTGAGCATCTTTAGATGGGCCGCAGGCGGTGGGTGTGTGGGGGGCTCGCAGCTGGATGTGCGTTACAGCCCCCGTATAGGCACATTAAAGAGGGCGTTCTAGATGACCGGAGGCTCTAGAGGTTACCGCCAAGTGCAGAAGGCACATCCGGAAGGGGAGGAAATCCTACCTGGAAGTTGGGAACACATTCAGGAAGGGGTCCACGACTGAGTTTTAAGAGTCATATTTTGGGAGAGGGACCGCAGCTGTACTAGGGAATCACGGATGTATATGGAGGAGGAGACCAGACTGGAGTTAAAAGATCAGCCTGGCAGGTTCCAACTGTCCCAGGAATATAGCTGGGCGTGGGAGGAGGCCAAAGATGAGCTGGAGATTAACCGGTACACCCCGCTCCCCGCACCCGCCCCCGCCCCCGCCTGAGAGGCGTCAGCTCTGGAGAGGCAGGCGGAGACTGGAGCAAGCGGGAGACCTCGGGAGAGGATGGATCTGATATCCAGGTGTCCTCCCCGCCCCTCCCACCCAGGCGCCCCAGGATGGAGCCTCCACCTGGCACAGCGGCGGGGCAGGAGGAGCAGGAGCTGCGGGAGAGGGCCTTCTTCTCGTGGGCCGAGTTCAGTCGCTTCTTCGACGCGTGGTGCCAGCAGCGGCTGGCACTCTTCTTCGTCAAGAGCTCCATGCACCTGGCGCGCTGCCGCTGGGCCAGCGCGCCCCCGCTCTACACGCTCATCGACGTGCTCAAGTACAGCTACGTGCGGCTGGTGTGCAAGGACGTGCGCGCGCCCAGCCGGCCCGCCGTGGGGTGCGTGAGCCGGGCTGGGGGCTTGCGGGGGGTGGTGTGCGCCCCGAGGGAGGGGGAAGCAGCGAGCCCGCGCCCGGGAGGGGAGAGATGGCAACTGAAACCGCTAAACCTTGAAGAGAGACTGTAAGGGTCAAGGAGGGAAGTTTCCTGAGACAGGCAGTTTGCTGGAGGGATGGAGAGCCACTTGCAAAGTGTGGCCTCCACTTAAAGAGATTTTATAAGAGACCCGTGGAGAGGCACAGAGCGAGACAGACACACACACCCAAGAGACACTAAAAAAGAAAATTCCAAAAACATGGAGACATGGCACCAAAAACACCAGCCAGCCAGAAAAACAGGTGAGAGCCCAGATTTAGGACACCTACGAAGAGGCTAGCTGCAGAGAAAGCCACAGAACAAAAATAGCCAAAAAAAAAAAAATATATATATATATATATCCATGCATTCAGTAAATACAGGGCCAGGTCCCCTGCCAGGAGCTAGTGGTATTTCACTTGCGGGGAGGTGGGGTGGGGGGGTCAGCAAGACAGACAAATTCCCAGCCCTTCTGCTTTCAAAGGGGACAAAAGAGTGACTTGATATGAACAAGCTCACAGATAATAGTCCCCTCTAACTGTAGTGCTTCAGAGGGCTTGAAGAATCCAAGAGGGCTAGGAGACACAACCAAGTGGTCAGGGGTATTTTAACTTACCCTGATTTTAAACCCTGCACATTCCCCATACAGTGTTGGGTTTCCAGCTTCCCTTGCAACTCAGGAGGAGGCTGAGACCTTGTTCCCGTGTGGCAGGCAGCCACCCCAATCAGACGGGGCTTTAGCACTCAGGTTTGCCCCAGACCCCACCACTCTCTGCCACCTCCTCCTTTGCCACTTTCTTTGTCTGTCTGGCCCCTGTCTGTGTGAGCTGGAGACCCTTAGGTGGGGAGCCAAGGACAGAGGGGCTCACTTAACACAGGCTCTGCCTGTAGGCTGCTTGAGACCGGCTCCACCGCTTCCTGGGTGGGTCTCTTTGGGTGGTGAACTTCGCATCTCCAAGCCTCAGTTTTCTCATCTATGGAAAGGGCTGTTGTAAGGTTACTGTGAGCAGGAAGGTGGCTTTCCAGTGCCTGGAACACGGGGCAGCTCAATACATAAAAACTGTTACAGGAGTCACGTACACTGAGCAGGAAGCTGGCAGCCTGGGGCCCACCACGACTCCACTGCTCATCGGCTCATGACGCTGAGCTCGTGACATCCCCTTTCTGGGCCTCAGCTACCTCCCTAGGAAAATGGGAGAAGTAATATATTAATGGGCTTCCCAGTTGGCTCAGTGGAAGAATCCACCTGTAGTGCAAGAGATAACAGGAGACACTGGTTCAATCCCTGGGTCAGGAAGATCCCCTGGAGGAGAGCAGGGCAACCCACTCCAGTATTCTTGCCTGGAGAATCCCATGGACAGGGGAGGAAGACAGGCTTCCTGGAAGAGGTGACCAGTAGGTGGTATTTTCTCTATATGTTTGTGTTATGTATGTATGTGACTTAACAAACACATGGCATATACTACATGCAGGCACTGTCCCTGTACACATTTCAGAGGGACCCAGGGGGCAGGAGGGATGGGAGGGAGTGACAGGCCAGCAAGGGGCCGAGGACCGTGCCTTGGGCTGCGCCTGGTGACTGGGTGGACAGTGGGATGGTCCCGGGATGCGGAGCCTGGGACTGGAGGTGGTTGATGAACTGGTGGCTGAGGACGTGGGGGCCCATCACTTCTGAGCCCCTGTATTCCCTCCAGCTGCTCAGGTAGGGCCTTTCCAGTGTCACAGTCCAGGGACCAAGGACAGAGTCTGGGGAATGAGTTCATGAGAAAGGCCAGGAGACATGGCTGGAATGGTGTCAGGCCTAGACCTGCAGGGCTGAGTCCAAGAGCTGGGACTTCATCCTGGTGCTCCCAGGGGCTGTGAGCAGGGTCAGCTCTGGGGATAGGAAGACCCTCTGGGGCCTGACAGGGGATGGACTAGAAGCGGGAACCAGAGCCCAGAGAGGCAGCTGGGGCTGAGGGTCCAGGGAACACACAGAAGGGCCATCTTTCTAGCCCATCCTTTCCTGGAGGTTGCACAGTGACCCCCAAATCACCGTTGGTGTGTCTCCCCCACTTTTCCCCGCTCTCACAGCATTCCCCTCTTTAGAACAGAACTCCCAACCTTTCCCAACACACACCACCCTTTGAAAACACAAAGATCTTGAGAACCTGAAAGATCCAGAAGAATCGTGTGAGTGGAGTGCAGAACACAGCAGCAGTAGCTTTTTTGACGGCAAGACTTGCAGGATCTTAGTTCCCCAACCAGGGATGGAACTTGCACCCTGGGCAGCAAAAGCGCAGAGTCCCAACCACTGGACCACCAGGAAGTCCTAGGAAGGGTACTTTTAGAAGAAAAACAGATGTTTGAAAACAGCAGCTACTTTTTAATTAACTGTTTATTAGATGTCAGCCCCCTTTCTCACCATATATTTTAATCATCTCACTGAATCCTCTCAACGACCCTGCAAGGTCAGCATTATTATTAGCCCCTATTTCCAGATGAGAAAACTGAGGCACAGAGAGGTTAAAAGACTTTCCCAAAATAACACAGCTACTAAGAGGGAAAACCAGAATTTAGACCCACACAATTTGACCACAAAACCCAGGCTTTTAATTACCATCCTATCTCCCTCTTTTTCCTCTCATCTATATTTCAGTCATGGATCATTAACGTGAGAGTTCAATGTGCTAACACCCGAAGGATATTTTGGTACCATGCATTTGTTCGTTTCATCAAGAGATTTGTATTGAGCATCTACTATATGCCGAGTGTGTTTGTTTTAGGTGCTGTGATTTCAGTGGGGAGCATTCATTGCCGATGTGCATCAGTCAAATCATCATGCCAATATTGTGATGGAATCTGCCCAGGAATGGTCAGGGAGGGCTTCCTGGAGGAGGTCGTGCTGGCTTTGAGTTGTAAAGGATGAGTAGGAGTTATCTAGCTGAAAAGAAGGCAGAAGGATGTTACATGAAGCGGGAAAGAACTTATGGTAGGTTGGTTGCAATGGAAATGGGGAGGTGGGGAATGAATGGTTTGGAGAGTTTAGGAGGCATGACAGGCAGGACTTGGTGGTGGGTGATTTTGGTGGGATGAGTAATAAGTGGTGTACCTGGGGTTCAGACGGTGGCGTATAGTCCTTCACTCATGTATTTACTGAGCACCTCCCAGGGTCTGGGGCTGTTCTAGGTGTTGAGGATCCAGCAGTAGACAAAACAGACTAAAATTCCTGCCCATGTGTTGACAGTGAGAGGGGCTCGTGGTAATATTCCCCCAGTTAGATGGAGAGAAGGGGCGTTGAGGCTGCCACGGACCATTGTGTGACATCCTGGGACCCCATAGAGGGCACATGCCATTCTCTGGTACATCCATTCTTCTGGACGCATGGCTTCCCCTGGAGTTGGGGCTTGTTCTAGGGGCTGAAACACCCAGACCCAGAGAGGTCAGACCAGGAGAAAGCCCATGAATTTTTCTAGACAAATGTACTGGGTAGAACCCCATGAACTTGTCATTTGGTTAGATCAGAAATGGCTGCATATTGGAAATTCTTTTGAGCTTCATCCGATACCATCCTGGCGGCTCCACTGTGCTGTGCTTAGTCACTCAGTCGTGTCTGACTCTTTGCGACCCCATGGACTGTAGCCCACTAGACTCCCCTGTCCATGGGGATTCTCCAGGCAAGAATACTGGAATGGGTTGCCAGGCCCTCCCCCAGGGGATTTTCGCAACCCAGGGATCAAACCCAGGTCTCCCGCATTGCAAGCAGATTCTTCACCATCTGACCCACCAGGGAAGCCCCTCAGAGCGGCTTCACATTTTTCTTTTATTTAGAATGGTTTGTACACTGAAGATTTTTCTAAATTTGCATTCTTTCTGTTACTTTAAGCAAAAGGTCTCAAATGCTTTTCGTGGATTTTTAAAATCTGTTAAACTCTTGGGTTTTACTTTGTGCACAGAGGGGAAAAAAAGAATTGTCTCTGATTTAACAGAGACAATTCCAAGTATTTAGACTGGAGTTTTCTCGGTTTCCTCAAGGACTGTTTAGAAAGAATGTGGGAACCTTTAGGGGCCAGGGTGTGCTGCTGGCATTTACCACCCGGGAGCCTTCTTAACTCTACCAGACCCCAGATGGTCTATGTTAGAAGGGTTGGCAGACTAGGAGCCCTGGGGCCAAATGCAACCTGCAGCTCATCCTTGTAAATAAAGCTTTATTGACACACAGACACACCCATTCAGTTACATATCATCCACGGCTGTGTCTATGGTATAGCAACAGGACCTGTAAGTTTGCTGACCCCTGCTCTATAAACGTCAAATCTACCAAAAATGCCAATCTCACCTCCCCATGGAGAAACACAGTCCCCCTTTTGGACAACAGATGTCAATTTAAACGTTATCAGAGAAATATATACTCTGATTTTTTCTCTTTTTTTGTACTCCGATTTTCTTTTCCCTATTCTCTTTTTCATCGCTGGATGTCATTCCCTAAGTTGATGCCAGGTGATGGGCCATGCCCTGGAGTTTGAAAACTACTGTCTGAGACAGGCTTTTGCTCACGCACATAGAGATGTATAACGGAGTGTTAGCTCACGTGTTGTCTGTAAGAAGGGAGGACTGGAGACAGCCTAGCAGTCGGCATAGTTGTGGAGTGGAATATTAGGCAGCAAACAATGAAACAAAGTCTTGGAGAGCTAAAGAGTGAAAAAGCAAGCTACAAAAGGTTAGATAGAATGTGATGCTTGTATTAGTTTCTAGTTGCTGCTGTAACAAATCACCACAAACATCGTGGCTTACCACACACACCATACAGGTGTGTGATCTTACACTGCTGAAGGTCAGAAGTCCAACACAGGTCTCAGTGGGCTAAAGCAAGTTGTCTGCAGGGTTGTGCTTCTTTGAGAGGCTGCAGGGGAGAATCTGTTTTGTTGCCTTTTCCAGTTCCTAGAGCCCACCCCCATTCCTTGGTTTGCAGCCTCTTCCTCCATTTTCAAAGCCAACAGCATAGCATCTTTCAATCTTTCTCTGACTTTGACGCTCCTCTTTCCTTTTCCCCCTTATTTAAGGACCCTTGTGATTCTACTGGGCCCGTCTGGATAACCTAGTATCATCTCCTCACCGCAAATCCGAATTTAATCATATTTGCAAAGTCTGTTTGCCCTGTACAATAACATTTGCACAGCTCCTTCAACTAAGATGTGACTATCCTTGTGTGCACGTGTGCGTGCAAAGATGCTTCAGTTGTGTCTGACTCTCTGCGACCCTATGGACCATAGCCCACCAGGCTCCGTTGTCCATGGGGTTTCCCAGGCAAGAATACTGGCGTGGGTTGCCATTTCCTTCTCCAGGGGATCTTCCCGAGCCAGGGATCAAACCCATGTGTCCTGCATTGCAGGCAGATTCTTTTCCACTGAGCCAACAGGGAAGACCATTTTATATACAGAAGTGTGTATATTTTAACCCCAAACTTCTAATTTGTCCCGCCCCCTTCCCCCTTTGGTAACCATAAGTGTGTTTTATATGCCTTTGAGTCTGTTTTGTAAGTTTATTTGTGTCATTTTTTTCCGTTCCATGTATAAGCAGTGTCGTATATTTGTCTTTGACTTAACGTCACTTACTATGGTTGTCTCTTAAGTACATTCATATTGCTGCAAATGGCATTATTTTATTTTTATGGCTGAGTAGTATTCTACCATATCTGTGTCTACATCTATCTATAATACAGATATCTCACAGTAAGGTGTTGTGTTCCTTTGATACTTAATCAGTTTGAGCACCTTTTCATGTATACAAAGTTTTGAAACCTTGTAACATCATTTCCATTGCTTATGAATACACAAAAACACTGTGGGAATGCTCAGTACCCCCTTTGGGGAGTGGCTACCTCTGGGGACAGAAGGAGGGAGGGGATTTAGTTGGGACAGAGTTCACAGAAGGCCTCAGCTTGCAATGTTGTTATTGCTAAGTCAGAAGCGGATACAGGAGTATATGAGATGCTTTATTTCTTCACATTGATTAAGGTAAGTACGATAAACCATGCCTTCACTTTCAGTAGAGCTGGGGGTGGTGGATACATAATTCTAGCAAACATACAGCCCTCCCCCATGTTCCAGACACTGTTTTCCAGTACTTTCTGGGTAGCAACTCTTTTAATCCTCACAACAACCCTATGAGAAATGTATGATGATTGTTACCTCCCTTTTAAGAGGAAACGGAGGCCCAGAGACCTGAAGCAACCTGCCCGAGGTCACACAGCCAGCATAGTCTTAAGGCCCTCTACTCTTCTCTATGCTCAAAACAGTTCTTCTTAAAACAATTTTATTGAAAGAGAGTTGATTGACAATGTTGTGTCGATTCCAGGTGTGGAGCAAAGCAATTCAGTTAAGACCTATGTTCTTTTTTTTTTAGATTCTTTTCCATTGTGGGTTATGACAGGGTATTGAGTACAGGTCCCTGCACTATACAATAGGTCCTTGTTGGTTATCTAGTTTATATATAGTAGTGTGTTTATTTTATGTTAGTAGTATGTATGTTTTAATCCGGAACTCATAATGAATGGATCCCTCCCCCACCTGGAAACAATTCTTAATGTTAAAAGCTAAGAATAAAGGAGAGAGAGAGAAGGCAGAAGAGGGCGGGCAGTGGGGAGACGTGACGGGCGGCCTTGGTCCTTCCTTCCGCAGGCGCTGCCCGGCCTTCATCATTGTCAAGCTGAGTCCGCTGCGGGACCGCCTCGTGGTGACGGAGTGCCAGCTGACCCACTCGCACCCGGCCTGCCCGCTCGAGTTCGCCTACTACTTCCGCCCGGGCCACCTGCTGGCCAACGCCTGCCTACCTGTGCGCACCACCAACAAGATCTCCAAGCAGTTCGTGGCCCCGGCCGACGTGCGCCGCCTGCTCTCCTACTGCAAGGGCCGCGACCACGGCGTCCTAGACGCCCTGCACGTGCTCGAAGGGCTCTTCCGGACCGACCCCGAGGCCAAGGTAGGGTCTCGCGAGAGGCAGGCGGGGGGACGGGGGAGAGCCACGCGCGAGTCTCACGGGTCTTTCATTCATCCGTCCATCCATCCTCCCATTCATTCATTCTCACCTTTCGTTCATTCCTTTCCGCATTCATTCAGCACTTATGAAGGCATGCGATGGGGGTGAGAGGCAGCTGCCAGCAAGACACACACAGTCCCTCAGAGAACTCATCCTCTAGGGCCGCGCCCTGCAGTAGAACTTTCTGCCGGGATGGGAATGCCTTGTGATCCCACGCCGCCCACTATGGTAGCCCCGCAGCCACATGTGGTTGCTGGGTGCTTGTCATATAGCCAGTCAGACTGAGGAACCCAATTTTTAAATATTACTTCGTTTTCATGAATTGAAGTTTAAATAGCCACGTGTGGCGACTGGCTACTACTACCGTGCAGTGGTTGCGGGAGAAACCACAGGCAGGTGTGTCCAAATGTGATATCAGGTCAATAGAGTTGGGGCTAGGTAGAAAAGTATCCAGAGTGATGGATGGTGCTATTAAAAAAAATTTTTTTTAACTGAACTACACAAATAGAAAATGAGCAAATGATAAGTATGGAATCTCATGAGTGTTCACAAAGTAAAAACACCCCAGTCAACCAGATCACATCTTAGTAGGGAGGGTAGCCATGACATAATGAGATGAATGGGGGCTGGAGGGGTAGGGAAAGAATCCTAAAGGAGAACAGGGCAAGAGTGTGCACAGGGACCATTGTAAGGGTGCTGTTTTGATGTGAGTGGTTAGGGAAGGCCTCTATGAGGACATGAGGTGAAGCTGAGGAGACAGACGAAGAGAGGGGACCCCCCCCCCAGTCATTTTGTCTTTGAAAAAGGAAGTGGATTCCAGGCAGAGGGAACAGTCATTGCAGAGGCTCTGAGGCTGGGGGGAGATCCAGGTGCTGGAAGAACGGTGAGAATACTGCTCCTCTGGGAGGAATCTTTCTGCTGGGTTGACCTGACTTCAGAGCCAGGGAGGACTTGAAGGGAAGGAAGGAAGGGAGGGAGGGAAGAAGAGAAGGACGGAGGAGAGAAAATTGGTTTCTCCTTTCTCCTGGCTGTGGTTTCATGCATGGAAGAGGTCCCAACTCAGGATAAAGATGAGGTGTGAACCTGTTACCAACTCCAAGCTCACTCTGCTCGCTGCACAAGAGGCCAATAAATCCAAGGGCCGAGGCGTTGAAGGAAGGAATATGACTTTATGCAGAAAGCCAGCTGACCCAAAAGATGGCAGACTAACGTCTCAAAATAACCATCTTGTTGCCGGGAGGAAGCCAATTCTGACTCCATGTTGGAAACTGTTTCTTTGACTTGCTTTTATGCTATAATCATACTCAATGGCTTGCCTGGAGGACCCTGCCCCTCTGCTTGACTGTAAACCAAAGTGCCCTTGTTCAGCTCCTGGAGAGACAGTTTGTCCTTGCCCACCTGTGAACAGAAGAGAGTAACACACCCCTTCTGAAGGCTGGACATTCCCTTGGAGATGTTTTACAAGACTGAAGACCCTTTCACTTTACTTCCCCACTGCATCTCCCGCTCTGTTCTGCCTTTTGACTTTAGTTCCTCATTGCCTCTTTGTCTCTGATCTATAAAACAACCTGGCATCCAGGCCCCAATAAGATGCTTATTTTGAGGTGCTAGCCTGCCATCTTCTTGGTCTGCCGGCTCCCCGATTAAAGTCTCTTCCTTGCCTCAACACCTCACCTCGTCCCTCAGATTCATTGGCCTGTTGTGCAGCGAGCAGAGTGAGCTTGGACTCCGTAACAGTCTCAGGGCCTGGATGCCAGGTTCTTTTATGGATAGGAGATGGAGGGAGATGAGAAAACAAGTTAAAAAGACCATTTAATTCTTGAAAATACCTCCTAGAATAGCAAGTCTCAGGCAGGGGAATGTGTTAGTTTTTCTTTACAATCATTCATAGGTGGGTTGCGTCAGATTATCTCCCTGTGAGCTAAACAAAGACACTTTAGCTTAAGGGTCAGACAGAGGGGGCAGGGTTCTCTGAGCCAGGCCATCATGTATAACAACAAAAACAGCAAAAAAAAAAAGGGTTAAAGCCACAGAAACAGCAAGGAGTCAGAATTAACCCTTCCCAGTAACAAACCCACTCTAGAATAAAGTCCAAGCATTCTTCCCATCACCACCTCGTGCCCAGTAACAAGCCCTCTTTCACACCCAGCCCTCTATCAGTTCAGTTCAGTGGCTCAGTCGTGTCCGACTCCTTGCGACCCCATGAATCGCAGCACGCCAGGCCTCCCTGTCCATCACCATCTCCCGGAGTTCACTCAGACTCACGTCCATCGAGTCCGTGATGCCATCCAGCCATCTCATCCTTGGTCGTCCCCTTCTCCTCCTGCCCCCCATCCCTCCCAGCATCAGAGTCTTTTCCAATGAGTCAACTCTTCTCATGAGGTGGCCAAAGTACTGGAGCTTCAGCCTTAGCATCATTCCTTCCAAAGAAATCCCAGGGTTGATCTCCTTCAGAATGGACTGGTTGGATCTCCTTGCAGTCCAAGGGACTCTCAAGAGTCTTCTCCAACACCACAGTTCAAAAGCATCAATTCTTCGGCGCTCAGCTTTCTTCACAGTCCAACTCTCACATCCATACATGACCACAGGAAAAACCATAGC